>JBBPBX010054324.1:0-23516 GCA_038048925.1 Garcialebias charrua
TTTCGGCCATTTTTTTCCCATTGAAAATGAATGGAGCTAAAATGAAATGGCCTTTTGGGGGCTTTATCGTATCCTAAAACTCACCAAATTTGGCAGACTCATCATTCAGACATGGGGGAGTAAATATTTATCAAAACCTCGCATTTTCATATATGCTGAAGGGGCGTGGCCTGGCCTCAAAGTTAGGTATCTCGCCATGAAAAACGAAACACTAATAGCACCTACAAGAAAACTGTCTAATACATCAAACCTTCAGTGATTGACCCACAACCGGTCCCCTACAATACTGAATGGTCAAATCATGACATTAATTAAGCCACGCCCCCTCACAACAGGAAGTGTACAGTTGTACATTGAACGTCCCGATCGGACACCTGTTACCTAATCAGCGGGACGGTCTGTCCAGTGACCGAAGACATGTTGCTGTAACAAGCTTTCCAACACTGACCGTTTTGGGTGGAGCATGTGGGCGTGGCGACGTGGCGAATCAGACGTAACGCCGTCACAAACGAAACACTAATAGCACCTACACGAAAACTGTCTAATACATCAAACCTTCAGTGATTGACCCACATCCGGTCCCCTGCAATACTGAATGGTCAAATCATGACATTAATTAAGCCACGCCCCCTCACAACAGGAAGTGTACAGTTGTACATTGAACGTCCCGATCGGACACCTGTTACCTAATCAGCGTGACGGCCTGTCCAGTGACCAAAGACATGTTGCTGTAACAAGCTTTCCAACACTGACCGTTTTGGGTGGAGCATGTGGGCGTGGCGATGTGGCGAATCAGACGTAACGCCGTCACAATACGTTTGGCCTTTTGGGGGCTTTATCATATCCCAAAACTCACAAAATTTGGCAGACTCATCAGGACTGGTGAAAGATTACATATTTTAGGGGCGTGGCTAAAATTGCAAAAGAAACGGCTCAAGAGCGCCACCTAGAATATTTCAAACTACCCTCCGCATTGGCCTTAGTTTCACGTAGGATCATGAAATTTGGTACACTTGTCCAATTCACCAAGACGCACAGAAAACCCTCTGGCATCAACGTTGTACGATAAATGGGAAGGCGGCCATTTTGGAAAGTGGACCAAATTGGGTGCATGCGTTGGGTGCCGAACGGGTACGGAAAAGGCACGAGAGTGTTTCAGGTTGGACTAGCTGGACTTCCCGCGATCGCCGCGAGAAGGGCGGAGCGGCGCTAAGGCATTCACACGTGCATTTTCGCAGGAAATGCGACTTTTCTAGTTGTGTGAATGCCAACAAGGCATTCACACTATAGAGATTGTGTTTATATTTATTATTATCTACAGTTTATAGATGTTACTATCTTCATTCCGTACGTTTTTTGGCATGTAACTACTCGCACAGTTTTGGTGCGATTTCAACAATTCATATATCAAAATGTTCAGCTCATTTAGGACAATCCGGCTATGACTTTTGGTAATGCTGCAACTTTAGCTTTTTGAGATATTCAGCCTTTTCGGCCATCTTTTTCCCATTGAAAATGAATGGAGCTAAAATGAAATGGCCGTTTGGGAGCTTTATCATATCCTAAATCTTACCAAATTTGGCAGACTCATCACTCAGACATGGGGGAGTAAAAAATGATCAAAACCTCATGTTTTCATATATGATGAAGGGGCGTGGCCTGGCCTCAAAGTTAGGTATCTCGCCATGAAAAACGAAACACTAATAGCACCTACACGAAAACTGTCTAATACATCAAACCTTCAGTGATTGACCCACAACCAGTCCCCTGCAATACTGAATGGTCAAATCATGACATTAATTAAGCCACGCCCCCTCACAACAGGAAGTGTACAGTTGTACATTGAACGTCCCGATCGGACACCTGTTACCTAATCAGCGTGACGGTCTGTCCAGTGACCAAAGACATGTTGCTGTAACAAGCTTTCCAACACTGACCGTTTTGGGTGGAGCATGTGGGCGTGGCAATATGGCGAATCAGACGTAACGCCATCACAAACGAAACACTAATAGCACCTACACGAAAACTGTCTAATACATCAAACCTTCAGTGATATACCCACATCCGGTCCCCTGCAATACTGACTGGTCAAATCATGACAATAATTAAGCCACGCCCCCTCACAACAGGAAGTGTACAGTTGTACATTGAACGTCCGGATTGGACACCTGTTACCTAATCAGCGTGACGGTCTGTCCAGTGACCAAAGACATAGTGTTGTAACAAGCTTTCCAACAATGACTGTTTTGGGTGGAGCATGTGGGCGTGGCGATGTGGCGAATCAGACGTAACGCCGTCACAATACGTTTGGCCTTTGGGGAGCTTTATCATATCCCAAAACTCACCAAATTTGGCAGACTCGTCAGGACTGGTGAAAAATTACATATTTTGGGGGCGTGGCCAAAATTGCAACAGAAACGGCTCAAGAGCGCCACCTAGAATATTTCAAACTACCCTCCGCATTGGCCTTAGTTTCACGTAGGATCATGAAATTTGGTACACCTCCCCGATTCACCAAGGCGCACAGAAAACCCTCTGGCACCAACGTTGTACGATGAAAGGAAAGGCGACATTTTCGGCCATTTTTATCCCATTGAAAATGAATGGAGCTAAAATGAAATAGCATTTTGGGGGCTTTTTCATATCCCAAAACTCACCAAAATTGGCAGACTCATCAGGACTGGTGAACGATTACATATTTTGGGGGCGTGGCCAAAATTGCAACAGAAACGGCTCAAGAGCGCCACCTAGAAAATTTCAAACTACCCTTCGCATTGGCCTTAGTTTCACGTAGGATCATGAAATTTGGTACGCTTGTCCAATTCACAAAGACGCACAGAAAACCCTCTGGCATCAACGGTGTACGATAAATGGGAAGGCGGCCATTTTGGAATGTGGACCAAATCGGGTGCACGCATTGGGTGCCGAACGGGTACGGGAAAGGCACGAGAGTGTTTCGGGGTGGACCAGCTAGACTTCCCGCGGTCGTCGCGAGAAGGGCGGAGCGGCGCTAAGGCATTCACACGTGCATTTTCGTAGGAAATGCGGTTTTTCTAGTTATTTATAGATGTTACTATCTTCATTCCGTACGTTTTTTGGCATGTAACTACTCGCACAGTTTTGGTGCCATTTCAACAATTCATATATCAAAATGTCCAGCTCGTTCAGGACAATCCGGCTATGACTTTTGGTAATGCTGCAACTTTAGCTTTTTGAATTATTTAGCCTTTTCGGCCATTTTTTTCCCATTGAAAATGAATGGAGCTAAAATGAAATGGCATGTTGGGGGCTTTATCATATCCTAAATCTCACCAAATTTGGCAGACTCATCACTCAGACATGGGGGAGTAAAAAATGATCAAAACCTCACGTTTTCATATATGCTGAAGGGGCGTGGCCTGGCCTCAAAATTAGGCATCTCGCCATGAAAAACGAAACACTAATAGCACCTACACGAAAACCGTCTAATACATCAAACCTTCAGTGATTGACCCACAACCGGTCCCTTACAATACTGAATGGTCAAATCATGACATTAATTAAGCCACGCCCCCTCACAACAGGAAGTGTACAGTTATACATTGAACGTCCCGATCGGACACCTGTTACCTAATCAGCGGGACGGTCTGTCCAGTGACCGAAGACATGTTGCTGTAACAAGCTTTCCAACACTGACCGTTTTGGGTGGAGCATGTGGGCGTGGCGATGTGGCGAATCAGCCGTCACGCCGTCACAAACGAAACACTAATAGCACCTACACGAAAACAGTCTAATACATCAAACCTTCAGTGATTGACCCACATCCGGTCCCCTGCAATACTGAATGGTCAAATCATGACAATAATTAAGCCACGCCCCCTCACAACAGGAAGTGTACAGTTGTACATTGAACATCCCGATCGGACACCTGTTACCTAATCAGCGTGACGGTCTGTCCAGTGACCGAAGACATGTTGCTGTAACAAGCTTTCCACGACTGGTTGTTTTGGGTGGAGCATGTGGGCGTGGCGATGTGGCGAATCAGACGTAACGCCGTCACAATACGTTTGGCCTTTTGGGAGCTTTATCATATCCCAAAACTCACCAAATTTGGCAGACTCGTCAGGACTGGTGAAAAATTACATATTTTGGGGGCGTGGCCAAAATTGCAACAGAAAGGGCTCAAGAGCGCCACCTAGAAAATTTCAAACTACCCTCCGCATTGGCCTTAGTTTCACGTAGGATCATGAAATTTGGTACACTTGTCCAATTCACCAAGACGCACAGAAAACCCACTGGCGTCAACGTTGTACGATAAATGGGAAGGCGGCCATTTTGGAATGTGGACCAAATTGGGTGCGTGCATTGGGTGCCGAACGGGTACGGGAAAGGCACGAGAGTGTTTCGGGGTGGACCAGCTCGACTTCCCGCGGTCGCCGCGAGAAGGGCGGAGCGGCACTAAGGCATTCACACGTGCATTTTCGCAGGAAATGCGGTTTTTCTAGTTGTGTGAATGCCAACAAGGCATTCACACTATAGAGATTGTGTTTATATTTATTATTGTGTGAATGCCAACAAGGCATTCACACTATAGAGATTGTGTTTATATTTGTGTGAATGCCAACAAGGCATTCACACTATAGAGATTGTGTTTATATTTATTGTGTGAATGCCAACAAGGCATTCACACTATAGAGATTGTGTTTATATTTATTCTCGTATGTTACTATCTTCCGTCCGTACGTTTTTTGGCACGCTACTCCTCCTAGAGTATTTGTGCCATTTCAACGATTCATATATCAAAATGTTCAGCTCGTTCAGGACAATCCAGCTATGACTTTTGGTAATGCTGCAAGTTGCGCTTTTTGAAATATTAAGCCTTTTCGGCCATTTTTTTCCCATTGAAAATGAATGGAGCTAAAATGAAATGGTCTTTTGGGGGCTTTATCATACCCTAAAACTCACCAAATTTGGCAGACTCATCACTCAGACATGCAGGAGTAACAAATGATCAAAACCTCGCATTTTCATATATGCTGAAGGGGCGTGGCCTGGCCTCAAAGTTAGGCATCTCGCCATGAAAAACGAAACACTAATAGCACCTACACGAAAACCGTCTAATACATCAAACCTTCAGTGATTGACCCACAACCACTCCCCTGCAATACTGAATGGTCAAATCATGACATTAATTAAGCCACGCCCCCTCACAACAGGAAGTGTACAGTTATACATTGAACGTCCCGATCGGACACCTGTTACCTAATCAGCGGGACGGTCTGTCCAGTGACCGAAGACATGTTGCTGTAACAAGCTTTCCAACACTGACCGTTTTGGGTGGAGCATGTGGGCGTGGCGATGTGGCGAATCAGCCGTCACGCCGTCACAAACGAAACACTAATAGCACCTACACGAAAACAGTCTAATACATCAAACCTTCAGTGATTGACCCACATCCGGTCCCCTGCAATACTGAATGGTCAAATCATGACAATAATTAAGCCACGCCCCCTCACAACAGGAAGTGTACAGTTGTACATTGAACATCCCGATCGGACACCTGTTACCTAATCAGCGTGACGGTCTGTCCAGTGACCGAAGACATGTTGCTGTAACAAGCTTTCCACGACTGGTTGTTTTGGGTGGAGCATGTGGGCGTGGCGATGTGGCGAATCAGACGTAACGCCGTCACAATACGTTTGGCCTTTTGGGAGCTTTATCATATCCCAAAACTCACCAAATTTGGCAGACTCGTCAGGACTGGTGAAAAATTACATATTTTGGGGGCGTGGCCAAAATTGCAACAGAAAGGGCTCAAGAGCGCCACCTAGAATATTTCAAATTACCCTCCGCATTGGCCTTAGTTTCACGTAGGATCATGAAATTTGGTACACCTCCCCGATTCACCAAGGCGCACAGAAAACCCTCTGGCACCAACGTTGTACGATGAAAGGAAAGGCGACCTTTTCGGCCATTTTTATCCCATTGAAAATGAATGGAGCTAAAATGAAATAGCATTTTGGGGGCTTTTTCATATCCCAAAACTCACCAAAATTGGCAGACTCATCAGGACTGGTGAACGATTACATATTTTGGGGGCGTGACCAAAATTTCAAAAGAAACGGCTCAAGAGCGCCACCTAGAAAATTTCAAACTACCCTCCGCATTGGCCTTAGTTTCACGTAGGATCATGAAATTTGGTACACTTGTCCAATTCACCAAGACGCACAGAAAACCCTCTGGCGTCAACATTGTACGATAAATGGGAAGGCGGCCATTTTGGAATGTGGACCAAATTGGGTGCATACATTGGGTGCCGAACGGGTACGGGAAAGGCACGAGAGTGTTTCAGGGTGGACTAGCTCGACTTCCCGCGGTCGCCACGAGAAGGGCGGAGCGGCGCTAAGGCATTCACACGTGCATTTTCGTAGGAAATGCAAATTTTCTAGTTATAGTTACTATCTTCCGTCCGTACGTTTTTTGGCACCCTACTCCTCCTACAGTATTCGTGCCATTTCAACAATTCATATATCAAAATGTTCAGCTCGTTCAGGACAATCCAGCTATGACTTTTGGTAATGCTGCAACTTGAGCTTTTTGAAATATTAAGCCTTTTCGGCCATCTTTTTCCCATTGAAAATGAATGGAGCTAAAATGAAATGACCGTTTGGGGGCTTTATCATATCCTAAATCTCACCAAATTTGGCAGACTCATCACTCAGACATGGGGGAGTAAAAAATAATCAAAACCTCATGTTTTCATATATGATGAAGGGGCGTGGCCTGGCCTCAAAGTTAGGTATCTCGCCATGAAAAACGAAACACTAATAGCACCTACACGAAAACTGTCTAATACATCAAACCTTCAGTGATTGACCCACAACCAGTCCCCTGCAATACTGAATGGTCAAATCATGACATTAATTAAGCCACGCCCCCTCACAACAGGAAGTGTACAGTTGTACATTGAACGTCCCGATCGGACACCTGTTACCTAATCAGCGTGACGGTCTGTCCAGTGACCAAAGACATGTTGCTGTGACAAGATTTCTAAGACTGACCGTTTTGGGTGGAGCATGTGGGCGTGGCGATGTGGCGAATCGGACGTAACGCCGTCACAAACGAAACACTAATAGCACCTACACGAAAACCGTCTAATACATCAAACCTTCAGTGATTGACCCACATCCGGTCCCCTGCAATACTGAATGGTCAAATCATGACATTAATTAAGCCACGCCCCCTCACAACAGGAAGTGTACAGTTGTACATTGAACGTCCCGATCGGACCCCTTTTACCTAATCAGCGTGACGGTCTGTCCACTGACCGAAGACATGTTGCTGTAACAAAGTTTCCAACACTGACCGTTTTGGGTGGAGCATGTGGGCGTGGCGATGTGGCGAATCAGATGTAACGCCGTCACAATACGTTTGGTCTTTTGGGAGCTTTATCATATCCCAAAACTCACCAAATTTGGCAGACTCATCAGGACTGGTGAACAATTACATATTTTGGGGGCGTGACCAAAATTTCAAAAGAAACGGCTCAAGAGCGCCACCTAGAAAATTTCAAACTACCCTCCGCATTGGCCTTAGTTTCACGTAGGATCATGAAATTTGGTACACTTGTCCAATTCACCAAGACGCACAGAAAACCCTCTGGCATCAACGTTGTACGATAAATGGGAAGGCGGCCATTTTGGAATGTGGACCAAATTGAGTGCACGCACTGGGTGCCGAACGGGTACGGGAAAGGCACGAGAGTGTTTCGGGGTGGACCAGCTCGACTTCCCGCGGTCGCCGCGAGAAGGGCGGAGCGGCGCTAAGGCATTCACACGTGCATTTTCGTAGGAAATGCGGTTTTTCGTCAGGACTGGTGAAAAATTACATATTTTGGGGGCGTGGCCAAAATTGCAACAGAAAGGGCTCAAGAGCGCCACCTAGAATATTTCAAATTACCCTCCGCATTGGCCTTAGTTTCACGTAGGATCATGAAATTTGGTACACTTGTCCAATTCACCAAGACGCACAGAAAACCCTCTGGCGTCAACGTTGTACGATAAATGGGAAGGCGGCCATTTTGGAATGTGGACCAAATTGAGTGCACGCACTGGGTGCCGAACGGGTACGGGAAAGGCACGAGAGTGTTTCGGGGCGGACCAGCTCCACTTCCCGCGGTCGCCGCGAGAAGGGCGGAGCGGCACTAAGGCATTCACACGTGCATTTTCGCAGGAAATGCGGTTTTTCTAGTTAATATTATTATTATAGTTACTATCTTCCGTCCGTACGTTTTTTGGCGTCCTACTCCTCCTAGAGTATTTGTGCCATTTCAACGATTCATATATCAAAATGTTCAGCTCGCTCAGGACAATCCAGCTATGACTTTTGGTAATGCTGCAACTTTAGCTTTTTGAGATATTTAGCCTTTTCGGCCATTTTTTTCCCATTGAAAATGAATGGAGCTAAAATGAAATGGCATGTTGGGGGCTTTATCATATCCTAAATCTCACCAAATTTGGCAGACTCATCACTCAGACATGGGGGAGTAAAAAATGATCAAAACCTCACGTTTTCATATATGCTGAAGGGGCGTGGCCTGGCCTCAAAATTAGGCATCTCGCCATGAAAAACGAAACACTAATAGCACCTACACGAAAACCGTCTAATACATCAAACCTTCAGTGATTGACCCACAACCGGTCCCTTACAATACTGAATGGTCAAATCATGACATTAATTAAGCCACGCCCCCTCACAACAGGAAGTGTACAGTTATACATTGAACGTCCCGATCGGACACCTGTTACCTAATCAGCGGGACGGTCTGTCCAGTGACCGAAGACATGTTGCTGTAACAAGCTTTCCAACACTGACCGTTTTGGGTGGAGCATGTGGGCGTGGCAATGTGGCGAATCAGCCGTCACGCCGTCACAAACGAAACACTAATAGCACCTACACGAAAACAGTCTAATACATCAAACCTTCAGTGATTGACCCACATCTGGTCCCCTGCAATACTGAATGGTCAAATCATGACATTAATTAAGCCACGCCCCCTCACAACAGGAAGTATTTTTTCCCATTGAAAATGAATGGAGCTAAAATGAAAGTGCCTGTTGGGGGCTTTATCATATCCTAAATCTCACCAAATTTGGCAGACTCATCACTTAGACATGGGGGAGTAAAAAATGATCAAAACCTCACGTTTTTATATATGCTGAAGGGGCGTGGCCTGGCCTCAAAATTAGGCATCTCGCCATGAAAAACGAAACACTAATAGCACCTACACGAAAACCGTCTAATACATCAAACCTTCAGTGATTGACCCACAACCGGTCCCCTACAATACTGAATGGTCAAATCATGACATTAATTAAGCCACGCCCCCTCACAACAGGAAGTGTACAGTTATACATTGAACGTCCCGATCGGACACCTGTTACCTAATCAGCGGGACGGTCTGTCCAGTGACCGAAGACATGTTGCTGTAACAAGCTTTCCAACACTGACCGTTTTGGGTGGAGCATGTGGGCGTGGCGATGTGGCGAATCAGCCGTCACGCCGTCACAAACGAAACACTAATAGCACCTACACGAAAACAGTCTAATACATCAAACCTTCAGTGATTGACCCACATCCGGTCCCCTGCAATACTGAATGGTCAAATCATGACATTAATTAAGCCACGCCCCCTCACAACAGGAAGTGTACAGTTGTACATTGAACGTCCCGATCGGACACCTGTTGACTAATCAGCATGACGGTCTGTCCAGTGACCAAAGACATGTTGCTGTAACAAGCTTTCCAACACTGACCGTTTTGGGTGGAGCATGTGGGCGTGGCGACGTGGCGAATCAGACGTAACGCCGTCACAAACGAAACACTAATAGCACCTACACGAAAACTGTCTAATACATCAAACCTTCAGTGATTGACCCACATCCGGTCCCTTGCAATACTGAATGGTCAAATCATGACATTAATTAAGCCACGCCCCCTCACAACAGGAAGTGTACAGTTGTACATTGAACGTCCCGATCGGACACCTGTTACCTAATCAGCGTGACGGTGTGTCCAGTGACCGAAGACATGTTGGTGTAACAAGCTTTCCAACACTGACCGTTTTGGGTGGAGCATGTGGGCGTGGTTATGTGGCGAATCAGACGTAACGCCGTCACAATACGTTTGGCCTTTTGGGAGCTTTATCATATCCCAAAACTCACCAAATTTGGCAGACTCGTCAGGACTGGTGAAAAATTACATATTTTGGGGGCGTGGCCAAAATTGCAACAGAAACGGCTCAAGAGCGCCACCTAGAATATTTCAAACTACCCTCCGCATTGGCCTTAGTTTCACGTAGGATCATGAAATTTTGTACACTTCCCCGATTCACCAAGACGCACAGAAAACCCTCTGGCACCAACGTTGTACGATGAAAGGAAAGGCGACCTTTTCGGCCATTTTTATCCCATTGAAAATGAATGGCGCTAAAATGAAATGGCATTTTGGGGGCTTTGTCATATCCCAAAACTCACCAAAATTGGCAGACTCGTCAGGACTGGTGAACGATTACATATTTTGGGGACGTGGCCAAAATTTCAAAAGAAACGGCTCAAGAGCGCCACCTAGAAAATTTCAAACTACCCTCCGCATTGGCCTTAGTTTCACGTAGGATCATGAAATTTGGTACACTTGTCCAATTCACCAAGACGCACAGAAAACCCTCTGGCGTCAACGTTGTACGATAAATGGGAAGGCGGCCATTTTGGAATGTGGACCAAATTGGGTGCACGCATTGGGTGCCGAACGGGTACGGGAAAGGCACGAGAGTGTTTCGGGGTGGACCAGCTCGACTTCCCGCGGTCGCCGCGAGAAGGGCGGAGCGGCGCTAAGGCATTCACACGTGCATTTTCGCAGGAAATGCGGTTTTTCTAGTTGTGTGAATGCCAACAAGGCATTCACACTATAGAGATTGTGTTTATATTTATTATTATTCTTTATAGATGTTACTATCTTCCATCCGTACGTTTTTTGGCGTCCTACTCCTCCTACAGTTTTGTGCCATTTCAACAAATCATATATCAAAATGTTCAGCTCGTTCAGGACAATCCAGCTATGACTTTTGGTAATGCTGCAACTTTCGCTTTTTGAATTATTAAGCCTTTTCGGCCATTTTTTCCCCATTGAAAATGAATGGAGCTAAAATGAAATGGCCTTTTGGAGGATTTATCATATCCTAAATCTCATCAAATTTGGCAGACTCATCACTCAGACATGGTGGAGTAAAAAATGATCAAAATCTCACGTTTTCATATATGCTAAAGGGGCGTGGCCTGGCCTCAAAGTTAGGTATCTCGCCATGAAAAACGAAACACTAATAGCACCTACACGAAAACTGTCTAATACATCAAACCTTCAGTGATTGACCCACAAGCAGTCCCCTACAATACTGAATGGTTAAATCATGACATTAATTAAGCCACGCCCCCTCACAACAGGAAGTGTACAGTTGTACATTGAACGTCCCGATCGGACACCTGTTACCTAATCAGCGTGACGGTCTGTCCAGCGACCAAAGACATGGTGCTGTAACAAGGTTTCCAACACTGACCGTTTTGGGTGGAGCAAGTGGGCGTGGCGATGTGGCGAATCAGACGTAACGCCGTCACAAACGAAACACTAATAGCACCTACACGAAAACTGTCTAATACATCAAACCTTCAGTGATTGACCCACATCCGGTCCCCTGCAATACTGAATGGTCAAATCATGACATTAATTAAGCCACGCCCCCTCACAACAGGAAGTGTACAGTTGTACATTGAACGTCCCGATCGGACACATGTTACCTAATCAGCGTGACGGTCTGTCCAGTGACCGAAGACATGTTGCTGTAACAAACTTTCCAACACTGACCGTTTTGGGTGGAGCATGTGGGCGTGGCGATGTGGCGAATCAGACGTAACGCCGTCACAATACGTTTGGCATTTTGGGAGCTTTATCATATCCCAAAACTCACCAAATTTGGCAGACTCATCAGGACTGGTGAAAAATTACATATTTTGGGGGCGTGGCCAAAATTGCAAAAGAAACGGCTCAAGAGCGCCACCTAGAATATTTCAAACTACCCTCCGCATTGGCCTTAGTTTCACGTAGGATCATGAAATTTGGTACACTTGTCCAATTCACCAAGACGCACAGAAAACCCTCTGGCGTCAACGTTGTACGATAAATGGGAAGGCGGCCATTTTGGAATGTGGACCAAATTGAGTGCACGCACTGGGTGCCGAACGGGTACGGGAAAGGCACGAGAGCGTTTCAGGGTGGACCAGCTCGACTTCCCGCGGTCGCCACGAGAAGGGCGGAGCGGCGCTAAGGCATTCACACGTGCATTTTCGCAGGAAATGCGGTTTTTCTAGTTGTGTGAATGCCAACAAGGCATTCACACTATAGAGATTGTGTTTATATTTGTGTGAATGCCAACAAGGCATTCACACTATAGAGATTGTGTTTATATTTATTATTATCTACAGTTTATAGATGTTACTATCTTCATTCCGTACGTTTTTTGGCATGTAACTACTCGCACAGTTTTGGTGCGATTTCAACAATTCATATATCAAAATGTTCAGCTCATTTAGGACAATCCGGCTATGACTTTTGGTAATGCTGCAACTTTAGCTTTTTGAGATATTCAGCCTTTTCGGCCATCTTTTTCCCATTGAAAATGAATGGAGCTAAAATGAAATGGCCGTTTTGGAGCTTTATCATATCCTAAATCTTACCAAATTTGGCAGACTCATCACTCAGACATGGGGGAGTAAAAAATGATCAAAACCTCATGTTTTCATATATGATGAAGGGGCGTGGCCTGGCCTCAAAGTTAGGTATCTCGCCATGAAAAACGAAACACTAATAGCACCTACACGAAAACTGTCTAATACATCAAACCTTCAGTGATTGACCCACAACCAGTCCCCTGCAATACTGAATGGTCAAATCATGACATTAATTAAGCCACGCCCCCTCACAACAGGAAGTGTACAGTTGTACATTGAACGTCCCGATCGGACACCTGTTACCTAATCAGCGTGACGGTCTGTCCAGTGACCAAAGACATGTTGCTGTAACAAGCTTTCCAACACTGACCGTTTTGGGTGGAGCATGTGGGCGTGGCAATATGGCGAATCAGACGTAACGCCATCACAAACGAAACACTAATAGCACCTACACGAAAACTGTCTAATACATCAAACCTTCAGTGATTGACCCACATCCGGTCCCCTGCAATACTGAATGGTCAAATCATGACAATAATTAAGCCACGCCCCCTCACAACAGGAAGTGTACAGTTGTACATTGAACATCCCGATCGGACACCTGTTACCTAATCAGCGTGACGGTCTGTCCAGTGACCGAAGACATGTTGCTGTAACAAGCTTTCCACGACTGGTTGTTTTGGGTGGAGCATGTGGGCGTGGCGATGTGGCGAATCAGACGTAACGCCGTCACAATACGTTTGGCCTTTTGGGAGCTTTATCATATCCCAAAACTCACCAAATTTGGCAGACTCGTCAGGACTGGTGAAAAATTACATATTTTGGGGGCGTGGCCAAAATTGCAACAGAAAGGGCTCAAGAGCGCCACCTAGAATATTTCAAATTACCCTCCGCATTGGCCTTAGTTTCACGTAGGATCATGAAATTTGGTACACTTGTCCAATTCACCAAGACGCACAGAAAACCCTCTGGCGTCAACGTTGTACGATAAATGGGAAGGCGGCCATTTTGGAATGTGGACCAAATTGAGTGCACGCACTGGGTGCCGAACGGGTACGGGAAAGGCACGAGAGTGTTTCGGGGTGGACCAGCTCGACTTCCCGCGGTCGCCGCGAGAAGGGCGGAGCGGCGCTAAGGCATTCACACGTGCATTTTCGTAGGAAATGCGGTTTTTCTAGTTATTATTATTATTATCTACAGTTTATAGATGTTACTATCTTCACTCCGTACGTTTTTTGGCATGTAACTACTCGCACAGTTTTGGTGCGATTTCAACAATTCATATATCAAAATGTTCAGCTCATTTAGGACAATCCGGCTATGACTTTTGGTAATGCTGCAACTTTAGCTTTTTGAGATATTCAGCCTTTTCGGCCATCTTTTTCCCATTGAAAATGAATGGAGCTAAAATGAAATGGCCGTTTGGGGGCTTTATTATATCCTAAATCTCACCAAATTTGGCAGACTCATCACTCAGACATGCAGGAGTAACAAATGATCAAAACCTCATGTTTTCATATATGATGAAGGGGCGTGGCCTGGCCTCAAAGTTAGGTATCTCGCCATGAAAAACGAAACACTAATAGCACCTACACGAAAACTGTCTAATACATCAAACCTTCAGTGATTGACCCACAACCAGTCCCCTACAATACTGAATGGTCAAATCATGACATTAATTAAGCCACGCCCCCTCACAACAGGAAGTGTACAGTTGTACATTGAACGTCCCGATCGGACACCTGTTACCTAATCAGCGTGACGGTCTGTCCAGCGACCAAAGACATGGTGCTGTAACAAGGTTTCCAACACTGACCGTTTTGGGTGGAGCAAGTGGGCGTGGCGATGTGGCGAATCAGACGTAACGCCGTCACAAACGAAACACTAATAGCACCTACACGAAAACTGTCTAATACATCAAACCTTCAGTGATTGACCCACATCCGGTCCCCTGCAATACTGAATGGTCAAATCATGACATTAATTAAGCCACGCCCCCTCACAACAGGAAGTGTACAGTTGTACATTGAACGTCCCGATCGGACACCTGTTACCTAATCAGCGTGACGGTCTGTCCAGTGACCGAAGACATGTTGCTGTAACAAACTTTCCAACACTGACCGTTTTGGGTGGAGCATGTGGGCGTGGCGATGTGGCGAATCAGACGTAACGCCGTCACAATACGTTTGGCCTTTTGGGAGCTTTATCATATCCCAAAACTCACCAAATTTGGCAGACTCGTCAGGACTGGTGAAAAATTACATATTTTGGGGGCGTGGCCAAAATTGCAAAAGAAAGGGCTCAAGAGCGCCACCTAGAAAATTTCAAACTACCCTCCGCATTGGCCTTAGTTTCACGTAGGATCATGAAATTTGGTACACTTGTCCAATTCACCAAGACGCACAGAAAACCCTCTGGCGTCAACGTTGTACGATAAATGGGAAGGCGGCCATTTTGGAATGTGGACCAAATTGGGTGCGTGCATTGGGTGCCGAAAGGGTACGGGAAAGGCACGAGAGTGTTTCAGGGTGGACCAGCTCGACTTCCCGCGGTCGCCGCGAGAAGGGCGGAGCGGCGCTAAGGCATTCACACGTGCATTTTCGCAGGAAATGCGGTTTTTCTAGTTATAGTTACTATCTTCCGTCCGTACGTTTTTTGGCACGCTACTCCTCCTAGAGTATTTGTGCCATTTCAACGATTCATATATCAAAATGTTCAGCTCGTTCAGGACAATCCAGCTATGACATTTGGTAATGCTGCAAGTTGCGCTTTTTGAAATATTAAGCCTTTTCGGCCATTTTTTTCCCATTGAAAATGAATGGAGCTAAAATGAAATGGTCTTTTGGGGGCTTTATCATACCCTAAAACTCACCAAATTTGGCAGACTCATCACTCAGACATGCAGGAGTAACAAATGATCAAAACCTCGCATTTTCATATATGCTGAAGGGGCGTGGCCTGGCCTCAAAGTTAGGCATCTCGCCATGAAAAACGAAACACTAATAGCACCTACACGAAAACCGTCTAATACATCAAACCTTCAGTGATTGACCCACAACCACTCCCCTGCAATACTGAATGGTCAAATCATGACATTAATTAAGCCACGCCCCCTCACAACAGGAAGTGTACAGTTATACATTGAACGTCCCGATCGGACACCTGTTACCTAATCAGCGGGACGGTCTGTCCAGTGACCGAAGACATGTTGCTGTAACAAGCTTTCCAACACTGACCGTTTTGGGTGGAGCATGTGGGCGTGGCGATGTGGCGAATCAGCCGTCACGCCAACAAGGCATTCACATGCCAACAAGGCATTCACACTATAGAGATTGTGTTTATATTTATTATTATTGTGTGAATGCCAACAAGGCATTCACACTATAGAGATTGTGTTTATATTTATTATTATTATTATTATTCTTATATGTTACTATCTTCCGTCCGTACGTTTTTTGGCGTCCTACTCCTCCTACAGTTTTCGTGCCATTTCAACATATCATATATCAAAATGTTCAGCTCGTTCAGGACAATCCAGCTATGAGTTTTGGTAATGGTGCAACTTTAGCTTTTTGAGATATTTAGCCTTTTCGGCCATTTTTTTCCCATTGAAAATGAATGGAGCTAAAATGAAATGGCCTTTTGGGGGCTTTATCGTATCCTAAAACTCACCAAATTTGGCAGACTCATCATTCAGACATGGGGGAGTAAAGATTTATCAAAACCTCGCATTTTCATATATGCTGAAGGGGCGTGGCCTGGCCTCAAAGTTAGGTATCTCGCCATGAAAAACGAAACACTAATAGCACCTACAAGAAAACTGTCTAATACATCAAACCTTCAGTGATTGACCCACAACCGGTCCCCTACAATACTGAATGGTCAAATCATGACATTAATTAAGCCACGCCCCCTCACAACAGGAAGTGTACAGTTATACATTGAAGGTCCCGATCGGACACCTGTTACCTAATCAGCGGGACGGTCTGTCCAGTGACCGAAGACATGTTGCTGTAACAAGCTTTCCAACACTGACCGTTTTGGGTGGAGCATGTGGGCGTGGCGACGTGGCGAATCAGACGTAACGCCGTCACAAACGAAACACTAATAGCACCTACACGAAAACTGTCTAATACATCAAACCTTCAGTGATTGACCCACATCCGGTCCCCTGCAATACTGAATGGTCAAATCATGACATTAATTAAGCCACGCCCCCTCACAACAGGAAGTGTACAGTTGTACATTGAAGGTCCCGATCGGACACCTGTTACCTAATCAGCATGACGGTCTTTCCAGTGACCAAAGACATGTTGATGTAACAAGCTTTCCAACACTGACCGTTTTGGGTGGAGCATGTGGGCGTGGCGATGTGGCGAATCAGACGTAACGCCGTCACAATACGTTTGGCCTTTTGGGAGCTTTATCATATCCCAAAACTCACCAAATTTGGCAGACTCGTCAGGACTGGTGAAAAATTACATATTTTGGGGGCGTGGCCAAAATTGCAACAGAAACGGCTCAAGAGCGCCACCTAGAATATTTCAAACTACCCTCCGCATTGGCCTTAGTTTCACGTAGGATCATGAAATTTGGTACACTTGTCCAATTCACAAAGACGTACAGAAAACCCTCTGGCATCAACATTGTACGATAAATGGGAAGGCGGCCATTTTGGAATGTGGACCAAATTGGGTGCATACATTGGGTGCCGAACGGGTACGGGAAAGGCACGAGAGTGTTTCAGGGTGGACTAGCTCGACTTCCCGCGGTCGCCACGAGAAGGGCGGAGCGGCGCTAAGGCATTCACACGTGCATTTTCGTAGGAAATGCAAATTTTCTAGTTATTATCTACAGTTTATAGATGTTACTATCTTCATTCCGTACGTTTTTTGGCATGTAACTACTCGCACAGTTTTGGTGCGATTTCAACAATTCATATATCAAAATGTTCAGCTCATTTAGGACAATCCGGCTATGACTTTTGGTAATGCTGCAACTTTAGCTTTTTGAGATATTCAGCCTTTTCGGCCATCTTTTTCCCATTGAAAATGAATGGAGCTAAAATGAAATGGCCGTTTGGGGGCTTTATTATATCCTAAATCTCACCAAATTTGGCAGACTCATCACTCAGACATGCAGGAGTAACAAATGATCAAAACCTCATGTTTTCATATATGATGAAGGGGCGTGGCCTGGCCTCAAAGTTAGGTATCTCGCCATGAAAAACGAAACACTAATAGCACCTACACGAAAACTGTCTAATACATCAAACCTTCAGTGATTGACCCACAACCAGTCCCCTGCAATACTGAATGGTCAAATCATGACATTAATTAAGCCACGCCCCCTCACAACAGGAAGTGTACAGTTGTACATTGAACGTCCCGATCGGACACCTGTTACCTAATCAGCGTGACGGTCTGTCCAGCGACCAAAGACATGGTGCTGTAACAAGGTTTCCAACACTGACCGTTTTGGGTGGAGCAAGTGGGCGTGGCGATGTGGCGAATCAGACGTAACGCCGTCACAAACGAAACACTAATAGCACCTACACGAAAACTGTCTAATACATCAAACCTTCAGTGATTGACCCACATCCGGTCCCCTGCAATACTGAATGGTCAAATCATGACATTAATTAAGCCACGCCCCCTCACAACAGGAAGTGTACAGTTGTACATTGAACGTCCCGATCGGACACATGTTACCTAATCAGCGTGACGGTCTGTCCAGTGACCGAAGACATGTTGCTGTAACAAACTTTCCAACACTGACCGTTTTGGGTGGAGCATGTGGGCGTGGCGATGTGGCGAATCAGACGTAACGCCGTCACAATACGTTTGGCCTTTTGGGAGCTTTATCATATCCCAAAACTCACCAAATTTGGCAGACTCGTCAGGACTGGTGAAAAATTACATATTTTGGGGGCGTGGCCAAAATTGCAAAAGAAACGGCTCAAGAGCGCCACCTAGAAAATTTCAAACTACCCTCCGCATTGGCCTTAGTTTCACGTAGGATCATGAAATTTGGTACACTTGTCCAATTCACCAAGACGCACAGAAAACCCTCTGGCGTCAACGTTGTACGATAAATGGGAAGGCGGCCATTTTGGAATGTGGACCAAATCGGGTGCGTGCATTGGGTGCCGAAAGGGTACGGGAAAGGCACGAGAGTGTTTCAGGGTGGACCAGCTGGACTTCCCGCGGTCGCCGCGAGAAGGGCGGAGCGGCGCTAAGGCATTCACACGTGCATTTTCGCAGGAAATGCGGTTTTTCTAGTTATAGTTACTATCTTCCGTCCGTACGTTTTTTGGCACGCTACTCCTCCTAGAGTATTTGTGCCATTTCAACGATTCATATATCAAAATGTTCAGCTCGTTCAGGACAATCCAGCTATGACTTTTGGTAATGCTGCAAGTTGCGCTTTTTGAAATATTAAGCCTTTTCGGCCATTTTTTTCCCATTGAAAATGAATGGAGCTAAAATGAAATGGTCTTTTGGGGGCTTTATCATACCCTAAAACTCACCAAATTTGGCAGACTCATCACTCAGACATGCAGGAGTAACAAATGATCAAAACCTCGCATTTTCATATATGCTGAAGGGGCGTGGCCTGGCCTCAAAGTTAGGCATCTCGCCATGAAAAACGAAACACTAATAGCACCTACACGAAAACCGTCTAATACATCAAACCTTCAGTGATTGACCCACAACCACTCCCCTGCAATACTGAATGGTCAAATCATGACATTAATTAAGCCACGCCCCCTCACAACAGGAAGTGTACAGTTATACATTGAACGTCCCGATCGGACACCTGTTACCTAATCAGCGGGACGGTCTGTCCAGTGACCGAAGACATGTTGCTGTAACAAGCTTTCCAACACTGACCGTTTTGGGTGGAGCATGTGGGCGTGGCGATGTGGCGAATCAGCCGTCACGCCGTCACAAACGAAACACTAATAGCACCTACACGAAAACAGTCTAATACATCAAACCTTCAGTGATTGACCCACATCCGGTCCCCTGCAATACTGAATGGTCAAATCATGACAATAATTAAGCCACGCCCCCTCACAACAGGAAGTGTACAGTTGTACATTGAACATCCCGATCGGACACCTGTTACCTAATCAGCGTGACGGTCTGTCCAGTGACCGAAGACATGTTGCTGTAACAAGCTTTCCACGACTGGTTGTTTTGGGTGGAGCATGTGGGCGTGGCGATGTGGCGAATCAGACGTAACGCCGTCACAATACGTTTGGCCTTTTGGGAGCTTTATCATATCCCAAAACTCACCAAATTTGGCAGACTCGTCAGGACTGGTGAAAAATTACATATTTTGGGGGCGTGGCCAAAATTGCAACAGAAAGGGCTCAAGAGCGCCACCTAGAATATTTCAAACTACCCTCCGCATTGGCCTTAGTTTCACGTAGGATCATGAAATTTGGTACACCTCCCCGATTCACCAAGGCGCACAGAAAACCCTCTGGCACCAACGTTGTACGATCAAAGGAAAGGCGACTTTTTCGGCCATTTTTATCCCATTGAAAATGAATGGAGCTAAAATGAAATAGCATTTTGGGGGCTTTGTCGTATCCCAAAACTCACCAAAATTGGCAGACTCATCAGGACTGGTGAACGATTACATATTTTGTGGGCGTGGCCAAAATTGCAACAGAAACGACTCAAGAGCGCCACCTAGAAAATTTCAAACTACCCTCCGCATTGGCCTTAGTTACACGTAGGATCATGAAATTTGGTACATTTGTCCAATTCACAAAGACGCACAGAAAACCCTCTGGCATCAACGTCGTACGATAAATGGGAAGGCGGCCATTTTGGAATGTGGACCAAATCGGGTGCGTACATTGGGTGCCGGACGGGCACGGGAAAGGCACGAGAGCGTTTCGGGGTGGACCAGCTGGACTTCCCGCGGTCGTCGCAAGAAGGGCGGAGCGGCGCTAAGGCATTCACACGTGCATTTTCGCAGGAAATGCGGTTTTTCTAGTTATTTATAGATGTTACTATCTTCATTCCGTACGTTTTTTGGCATGTAACTACTCGCACAGTTTTGGTGCCATTTCAACAATTCATATATCAAAATGTCCAGCTCGTTCAGGACAATCCGGCTATGACTTTTGGTAATGCTGCAACTTTAGCTTTTTGAATTATTTAGCCTTTTCGGCCATTTTTTTCCCATTGAAAATGAATGGAGCTAAAATGAAATGGCATGTTGGGGGCTTTATCATATCCTAAATCTCACCAAATTTGGCAGACTCATCACTCAGACATGGGGGAGTAAAAAATGATCAAAACCTCACGTTTTCATATATGCTGAAGGGGCGTGGCCTGGCCTCAAAATTAGGCATCTCGCCATGAAAAACGAAACACTAATAGCACCTACACGAAAACCGTCTAATACATCAAACCTTCAGTGATTGACCCACAACCGGTCCCTTACAATACTGAATGGTCAAATCATGACATTAATTAAGCCACGCCCCCTCACAACAGGAAGTGTACAGTTATACATTGAACGTCCCGATCGGACACCTGTTACCTAATCAGCGGGACGGTCTGTCCAGTGACCGAAGACATGTTGCTGTAACAAGCTTTCCAACACTGACCGTTTTGGGTGGAGCATGTGGGCGTGGCGATGTGGCGAATCAGCCGTCACGCCGTCACAAACGAAACACTAATAGCACCTACACGAAAACAGTCTAATACATCAAACCTTCAGTGATTGACCCACATCCGGTCCCCTGCAATACTGAATGGTCAAATCATGACAATAATTAAGCCACGCCCCCTCACAACAGGAAGTGTACAGTTGTACAAGCCCAAAACCAGAAAAGTTGGCACGTTGTGCAAATCGCAAATAAAAACAGAATACAATGACTTGCAAATCTTTTTCAACCCATATTCAACTGAATAGAATGCAAAGACAATATATTTAATGTTCGAACGGAGAAACTTTATTTTGTTTTGCAAATAACCATTAACTTAGAATTCAATGGCAGCAACACATTGCAAAAAAGTTGGCACAGGGACATATTTACCACTGTGTTACATCGCCTTTCCTTTTAACAACACTCAGTAAACGTTTGGGAACTGAGGAGACCAATTTTTGAAGCTTTTCAGGTGGAATTCTTCCCCATTCTTGCTTGATGTACAGCTTAAGTTGTTCAACAGTCCGGGGTCTCCGTTGTCGTATTTTACGTTTCATAATGCGCCACACATTTTCAATGGGGGACAGGTCTGGACTGCAGGCAGGCCAGGGGAGGACCCGCACTCTTTTGCTACGAAGCCACGCTGTTGTAACACGTGCAGAATGTGGCTTGGCATTGTCTTGCTGAAATAAGCTGGGGCGTCCATGAAAAAGACGTCGCTTGGATGGCAGCATATGTTGCTCCAAAACCTGTATGTACCTTTCAGCATTAATGGTGCCTTCACAGATGTGTAAGTTACCCATGCCTTGGGCACTAATGCACCCCCATACCATCACAGATGCTGGCTTTTGAACTTTGCGCCTATAACAGTCCTGATGGTTCTTTTCCTCTTTGGTCCGTAAGACACGACGTCCACAGTTTCCAAAGACAATTTGAAATGTGGACTCATCAGACCACAGAACACTTTTCCACTTTGCATCAGTCCATCTCAGATGAGCTCGGGCCCAGCAAAGCCGGCGGCGTTTCTGGATCTTGTTGATGAATGGCTTTTGCTTTGCATAGTAGAGCTTTAACTTGCACTTACAGATGTAGCGACGAACTGTAGTTACTGACAGTGGTTTTCTGAAGTATTCCTGAGCCCATGTGGTGATATCTTTTACACACTGATGTCGGTTTTTGATGCAGTACCGCCTGAGGGATCGAAGGTCACGGGCATTCAATGTTGGTTTTCGGCCTTGCCCCTTACGTGTAGTGATTTCTCCAGATTCTCTGAACCTTTTGATGATATTACGGACCGTAGATGGTGAAATTCCTAAATTCCTTGCAATAGCTCGTTGAGAAAAGTTGTTCTTGAACTGTTCGACAATTTGCCCACGCATTTGTTCACAGAGTGGTGACCCTCGCCCCATCCTTCTATGTGGATGACTGAGCATGTCAAGGAAGCTGCTTTTATACCCAATCATGGCACCCACCTGTTCCCAATTTGCATGTTCACCTGTGGGATATTCCAAATAAGTGTTTGATGAGCATTCCTCAAATTTCTCTGTCTTCTTTGTCACTTGTGCCAGCTTTTTTGAAACATGTTGCAGGCATCAAATTCCAAATGAGCTAATAATTGCAAAAAATAACAAAGTTTACCAGTTCGAACGTTAAGTATGTGGTCTTTGCAGTGTGTTCAATTGAATATAGGTTGAAAAAGATTTGCAAGTCATTGTATTCTGTTTTTATTTGCGATTTCCACAACGTGCCAACTTTTCTGGTTTTGGGCTTGTACATTGAACATCCCGATCGGACACCTGTTACCTAATCAGCGTGACGGTCTGTCCAGTGACCGAAGACATGTTGCTGTAACAAGCTTTCCACGACTGGTTGTTTTGGGTGGAGCATGTGGGCGTGGCGATGTGGCGAATCAGACGTAACGCCGTCACAATACGTTTGGCCTTTTGGGAGCTTTATCATATCCCAAAACTCACCAAATTTGGCAGACTCGTCAGGACTGGTGAACGATTACATATTTTGGGGGCGTGGCCAAAATTGCAAACAGAAAGGGCTCAAGAGCGCCACCTAGAAAATTTAAAACTACC
>JBBPBX010054325.1:12216-23514 GCA_038048925.1 Garcialebias charrua
AGTCTACCAAATCATGGAACTTCAATAACTTCAGTTGATAAAATAATGTACTTGATGGATGACGGTAATGTTTTCTAGTGATAATTCTTACAGATGCTGGTGAAGATTCTCAGTCGTCCAGGACATGATAAATCAAAAAGGTGTTCAATACAAGATCAACTGGACTTTATTTGTAACAGAAAACGTTTCGACTCCCATCCGGGAGGCTTTCTCAATTCCATGAACAACTGTGAGAAGTTTGGAGTTATAACAGAACCACGCACCATCATATGTAAATTTCAAGCTGAGGTAACACATACATGTAAATTGACAGATCACACCTTAACAGTAGGGGGTTCCCTTGAGGTCTCTGACAGAAGACAGTAGGGGGTTCCCTTGAGGTCTCTGACAGAAGACAACACTGTATGTAAATTGACAAAAACAACTCCCAACCAACAAACAGAGGCTTCTCAAAGAAATTTGTTAGTCTAATTTACAGACAAGACACCTCAGTTCCCATCCGGTGTAAAACGTTTCGGAATCAGTCCCAAAACTGAGTTATAAGTCTTGGAAAGCTGAAATCTCAGACCTCCTCCTCTGTTGAGAGAAGGTTTTTCTCTCTTAACATAAACAGCTTCCTTCACACCTCTCTCAAACCATCTGTGCTCTCGGTCCAAAATTTGCACATTCTGGTCTTCAAATGAGTGTCCCTTGTTTGTGAGGTGGAGGTGAACAGCTAAGTTTTGTCCAGAGGAGGTTGCTCTCCTGTGTTGAGACATTCTTTTCTTACAGATCTTTTCTGTAATACAAAAATAGGCTTTGTGATTGTTTTACACGCATTCCCCCAAACATCAATACAATAGATTAAAGACCGTGTAAAGTAAAATTAAATTTGTGTTTTGAGTTTGTCACACGGCATAAATATGTGTTATTAATCACTCATATAAATCTGACTGATTAAAAACATTGTTTACCTTATAAAATTAAGTCTCAAATATAAGGAAAATACATGATTTTCCCAGTGTCTGGAACGGTGGGGGCGTGTCAGCGCGTGGGCGTGGTTTCAGCGCAGTTCTGCAGCTCAGAGCAAGTAGGAGGACCCTCTCGCTCAGAGCTGAACTGTGTGTGGAGGAGGAAGACAGGTTCATCAGTAAACCTGCTCTGTTTGCTCCTTTTTCCAAGAGTTACGCTGTTTTTAGTGCACAAACAACTCTGGTTTTATTTTTAAAGTTGAGGACGCAACTATAATTCATAACTCCGCTGTTATGTGTTTAGAAGATGAGCGGACTCGCGCGGCTGCACCCGGTCCGACCCGACACATCGCATGCGGGGGCTGTGTTGGTGATTAAAATAAAGAGTAATCACGTTGATAACTAAGTATGCAATGGACCTGTCGCATTTTCTTAGCAAAAAAGGAGCTTGTGAACTTGTAGGGCACAGGCTTAGCAATAAAAAAAAGAAAGAAAAGAAACAGGAAAGGCGGCGGCGGTGTCCGGAGGCTGAGGAGGGAGACGGTCAGTAGCAGGTGCCCTGACCATTAAAACATCCAGGGAAGATGCAGGAACGAGGCATAATTGATTAGCTAGCTAACAATGAACAAAATATCTATGCTATTGCTATCTGATGCTATCTGCGAGTCGCGAGTGAACGGCTCCACCCATGCGAAGAACAATTTATATGACTGGAGCAGCAGGGGGTAGGGCTATACTAATGAGGACCGCGTGACGAAACGCGGTCCCGTTTAAAACACGCCTAAAAAATCCTGAAACACACATGTCTTTATACACAGTTTCATGTATAACTTCAAAATTAATTGAGCTACAATTTTGAGACTTTTTACTCATTTACAACATTACAATTATCACATTTATAATGTTTATTTAAGAAAATGTTGAAATTCACTTTACACGGTCCTTAAGTGTGGAACAATGATTGTGTTATACAACAAATACAGAGCTTTATCATTCAATAGGTCTCTGATTTTGTACAGTACTGCAATCAATTTAGCTATGTGGTACATGTGGTACATGTGATGAAACGAGATCATGTACACAGGGTCCCAGTTACATCCAACAATAAAATGTAAGAGAAGAACAGTAATAATGTTTATGTTTATGTTTATGTTTATTAAATTTGTTCATTTTTTTTACAAAAGAAACAATACAAGGCAATCTCATAATGATAGTGTACAAAATGTAAAAAAATGAAAGGTGGCAGAAAGAAGAATAAATCTTATTATATCTGCCCCTTATCTCCAACAATCAGATTAAACAACAGTAGTCAAACCATGTAAACAATAATAATCTTCAACCAACTTTTTCCAACAATCAGGTTAAACAATAATATTCTTCAACCAACAGTACAATAACATCTAAGATATGAACTAAGAAAAACATAAACTAAAAATACACTAAGCACTAATATCATAGAAAAACATTATGTCAAACAGCAGCACGAACTGGAGGTTATGAACATAACCAATGTTCCCTGAGGGAGGGAAACGAGGTACAACATAGTAGTATGGAGATTGCGCCCTCACGAGACCAACCTGAAGAAGTTTCTTTCAACATGCCTGTCAAGTCCAGTGAGACTGCTGCATACGCAGGAGGCCCCGCCCTCCTGTCTATAAATATGCAGCATGGTCTCATTTCACTAATCTGCATGCATTTTTACGAGCTTCTAGAGCATTGAGGTGCTAACTTGTACCTCGTTTCCCTCCCTCAGGGAACATTGGTTATGTTCATAATCTCCCCTTTCGGTCAGTACACTCGGTACAACATAGTGGTATGGGGACCAGCAATCACGCCCCGGAAATGCATTTTGCAGAAAATTTTGACCTTAAAGTTCTGACAAGCGGGAAGATGCTTATTGCTCCTGTGCTGAAAGAACAACCTGGGTGACGTCACAAGTTGTTACGTCCAAGCTGTAGGATTTTATGAAAGTGTTAGGGGATGCCCAGTTAGCAGCAGAGCAAATGTCTGCCACTGGGATTCCTTTAAACAATACCCATGACGTGGCCATTCCTCTGGTTGAACGCGCATGCACACCGCTGGGTACATGTTCACCCTTACTGACATAAGCTCGAGAAATAGCCTCTACAACCCAGTGAGAGAGGCGATGTTTAATCAGAGCTTTTCTTGCCACAGGGTTGGCAAAACACACAAACAGCTGATCGGTTTTGCGTCAGCTTTTTGTCCTCTCCATGTAAATGCGTAGCGCGCGCACCGGGCAGAAAGCCTTCTTGCGCCTCTGCTCTGCAGATAACACAGGCGGCGGAGGGAAAGCTGACAGTTCAAAAGAAAGGCTCTTATAGGATAAAGGTGGTACTTTAGGGACGTAGGCCGGGTTGGGGTTTAACGTCACTTTGGAACCATCATATGTAAATTGGGTACACAAATGGTGAACCTAGAGCGCGTGAATGTCACTCATACATTTTGCTGAGCACAGAGCCAGAAGAAGAGCTGTTTTATAGGACAGCATACCGGTACTCATGTTGATCTTATCTAACGGTTCAAACGGGGCGTCACAAAGCGCATCTAATACCAACAACAGGTCCCACTGTGGCGCAAGAGTTCTGCGCAGTGGCCTTTTACGCAGCGCTCCCTTCATGAACCGAACCACGAGAGGATGGGAGCCATGTGATTTCCCTTCCTATCCATCATGACAAGCGGAAATAGCAGATAAATAGACTTTGATGGTAGAAAAATAATGATCTTTCTCCAACAAATCTTGTAAAAATGTGAGAACCTCTGTTATGGTGCTAAGGAAAGAAATAATGTTTCTCTCTTGACACCAGGAATCGAAAACACGCCATTTAAGCGTTTATAAGGTCTGTGTGGAGCCTACACGAGCACACTGAATAGTGTTCACCCCATTAATGGGAAGAACAGATAATAATATAATAATAATATAATAAACTTTATTTGTATAGCACCTTCCTACAATGCCTTGCATTGACCAAGTTGCTTAACAGGATAAAAAGATGAATAAACTGGAACAATAAATCAATGAAAATAGAATAAGAAACAACAGCAATAAAAGAAGGCAATGGAAATAAAAAATGCTACATACTAAAATAACACTAAAATAACACAAGTAATAAAAGTTACACACTGAAAGCTTTTTTGAACAAGTGGAAATAAAAAGGCAATGGAAATAAAAAATGTTACATATTAAAATACCAAAAGTAATAAAAGTTACACACTGGAAGCTTATTTGAACAAGTGGAAATAAAAAGGCAATGGAAATAAAAAATGCTACATATTAAAATACCAAAAGTAATAAAAGTTACACACTGAAAGCTTTTTTGAACAAGTGGGTCTTCAGTCTGGTTTTGAACAGAGTCAGATCAGAGGTGGCACGCAGCTCAAGGGGGAGACTGTTCCAGGCTTTTGGGCCGGCAACAGAAAATGACCGGTCTCCCCATTGTTTGTACCTTGAGCGAGGCACCTCCAGCAGGTGTTGACTGGCAGATCGTAAATCTCTGCCGGGCTGATGGGCTTTCAAAAGTTCTGAGATGTACAGAGGAGCAAGTCCATTCAGAGCTTTGAAAACAAACAGGAGCAGCTTGAACTGTATCCTGAACTGAACCGGGAGCCAGTGTAGAGAGGACAGGACAGGAGTGATGTGTTCATATTTTCGTGTGTTGGTCAAAAAGCGCGCGGCAGAGTTCTGTACAAGCTGTAAACGGGAGATGGAGGATTGATTAATACCAACATACAAAGCATTACAATAATCAAGTCTGGAGGTCACAAAGGCATGGATGGCCTTCTCCAGATCACCACGGCTGAGAAATGACTTGACTTTGGAGAGCAGACGGAGCTGGAAAAAGCTGGTCTTGACAACAGAACTGATCTGTTTATCAAACTTTAAGTTGGAGTCAAGCTGCACTCCAAGATTTCTGACCACCGGGTTGAAGTGGGGGAGGGGAAAACCAACACTGGGACTGGGAAGGATGTTGCTGGTGTCACCAGGTGCACCAAATAAAATGCATTCAGTTTTATCTGTGTTTAGGTGGAGGAAGTTTTGAGAGAGCCAGTGCTTAATGTCATTTAAGCAGTTGACAAGAGTGTTTGAACTGGGTGAGGGGTTGGGAGTGACTGGCAGATAGATTTGTAAATCGTCTGCATACATGTGAAAAGACAGATTATGACGTGCAATGATTGATCCTAATGGCAGCATGTAAAGAGAAAAGAGGACTGGCCCCAGAATGGATCCCTGTGGTACGCCAGAGGTCAGAGGGGTTGATGAAGAGGAGGACAGATCACCTATCATGACAGAAAAAGTTCTCCCAGACAGGTAAGATTTGAACCACTCAAGCACAGCTCCCTGGAGGCCAACCAGCTGAGACAAGCGGTTGATTAGTACCTGATGGTCGACGGTGTCAAAAGCTGCTGAGAGGTCTAACATCACCAGCAGAGCAGGGTTTTTTGCATCCAGGGACAGAAGAATGTCATTCTGTACTTTGAGCAGTGCAGATTCAGTGCTGTGACGAGCTCGAAAACCTGACTGAAATTTTTCAAACAGGTTGTTGAGTTCTAGAAAAGATTGAAGTTGAATAAAAACAATCTTTTCTAGGACCTTTGATAGAAATGACAGATGGGAAACTGGTCTGAAATTAGAGAGAGCTGTAGGATCTAGGCCTGGTTTTTTGAGAAGAGGCCTGACCACAGCGTGTTTGAAAGCAGATGGCACAAAACCTGAAGATAGACAGCTGTTAATAAATGACAAAACACAAGGACCAATTACATCAAAGGACTGTTTGAACATTTTAGAGGGAATGATGTCCAGAGAACAGTTAGTTGGTTTCATCTGCTGAACCACCTTGGTGAGGTGAGGGAGTGAAACCAGGTCAAATTGGTCAAAAACAGCTGTGGTTATTGCAGACGCACAAGACTGGATGGTGTTGGATGAACTGACAATGTTCTGCCTGATAGAGTCTATTTTGTTGACAAAATAGCTCTGAAAGTCATCGCAGGTAGACTGTGTGGCAGTTTTCAGAACATTGACAGATGGGTTGATGACAGACTGGAGTGTGCTGAAAAGCGTCCTCGGCCGGTTGGAGCTGGTGGAGATTAAATTGGAGAGGTACTGTGACTTGGCCTGTTTCACAGCATTATGATACTCACAGAGACAGTCTCTCAGTATTCCTTGAGATACATGAAGCCGGTCGCGCTTCCATATTCGCTCTGCTTTTCTGCAACGTTGTCGAAGAGCTCGCGTCGTTTCGTTGAGCCATGGTGAAGGTTTGTTCTTTGAAGATGCCTGTTTGAGAGGAGCGATGGAGTCCAAGATCGTCGTGCAGGTGTGATGGAAGGAGCTGATGAAGTCCTCAGGATGTAGAGATGGGTCCAGGCTGACAGCAGAGCAAAATTCAGTGCTCTTAAAGGCATCAGTGAACTGACTTGGAGTTAATGGGGTGATGGAGCGGCAGAAACGTGCTGGGAGAATAGCTTTCGGTGCAGGAGAGGTGAAAAATTCAAATAATATGGGAAAATGGTCTGAAATACAGGTGTCCAGGATCTCCACAGCAGGTATTTGAAGGCCGTGGGAGATAATTAAATCGAGTGTATGACCCTGACTGTGTGTGGCCCCCGAGACCGACTGTGACAGGTTGAAAGAGTCCAGGAGGTCCTGAAACTCACATCCAAGCTGATTACTTGGGCAGCAGGTGTGCACGTTGAAGTCCCCACAGAAAAGCCAAGAGTCAAACTTTGGCATTAGGTCAGCCAGTAGTTCTGAAAACTCACTGAGAAAGTTTTTGTTGTATTGAGGAGACCGATAAAAGAGGCCACACAGAATAGGTTTTGCAGATTCCAGCACAAAAATCATGCTTTCAAAACTGGAGTAGTTTTTCTGAGGCAACAAACGGTATTTGAACGCCTCATTGAAGACTGCAGCCAGGCCCCCCCCCCCTTCCAGACCCACGCGGAGCGCTCAGGTGGGAGTAGCCATTTGGGAGGAGTTCAGAGAAGCAGCTGTTGTCTCCAGATTTCTGCCAGGTTTCCGTAATCAAAAACAGATCCAGACGATGAGTTGAGATCAAATCACTTAATATAAAAGTTTTATTAGTGATCGATCTGGCGTTAAACAGTGCTGACCGTACAGGAACACAGCCAGTTACGTCACTCTCAGCTCGAGCGAGCGGGCGGAGGTTCTGTTTAACGCAGCCTCGCTTCACAGCCTCCTCACCGGGGGACAAGATGGATACTGATCGCTGGCGTCATGATTGATAGCAACAAGGCATCTGTTGCGGCGAGCGAAAGAACGACGGACATCAAAGACGCTGAATTCAGGAGGTAAGTCAGCCGTCGGCGTGTTGTGAGACGAGAGATACTTTTTAAATCTCACCAGTACGCCTGCCCTCGTTCCGCGTCTTCTGCGCCGCTTGCTGCGTGGCAGCGGTCGCGTTGCGTTGTAGGTAGGCAGGAATGGACGCCAAGAAAGGCGGAGGTGGAGGAGGCTTGAAATGTCCATATTTGCCAGTAGCCGGTGTGTTGATCAGCGAGTCTTGGAGACTTAGAAGAGTTGAGCGATCATAGACCAGGAGCGAGGATGCATCGTCGATGAAAAAAAGGCAGAACACGAACAGCAGTAAAAAGTTCAGGAGAGGAGTTAGATAGCGTGCCATGACAACTGGCGCCATCTTGGAAAAATGCTATTAATCAGATGCTATTAATTTTTCCCTCTCACGGGCCAGACCCACAGGTTCCAGATCTCTGGGTGTGGGATGCCAAATTTGGCTATGAGCCTGAGTTAAGATATCTTTGTACGCAGGCAGGCGCCATGGTTCTCCCTCCAGCAGTGATGTTATTTCTGCAAACCACGCTTTCTTGGTCCATCTGGGAGCAACTAAGATCAGTGTGAGCGCCTCTCTGCGCACGTGGTCCAGAGTTGTCTGTATTAGTGCCACAGGTGGAAACGCGTAAAGGCGCTTTGCCGGCCATTTGTGCGCCAGCTTATTAACCCCGAGAGACGCGCTTGCGTCCCGTATGGAGAAAAACATAGGACAGTGCGCGTTTTCCCTGGAGGTGAACAGATCTACGTCGGCCATGCCGAAGCATTCCCAAATCTGTTGCACCACCTCCGGGTGAAAGCGCCACTCCCTTGCCTGTGGGACACCTCTGGAGAGCATGTCTGCTCCGTTGTTCAGCACTCCCGGGACATGAGTTGCTCTGAGTGACAGCAGACGTGTGCTACACCATTGTAACAGCTTGTATGTCAGACGGAGGAGGGGCAGAGAACGTGTGCCCCCCTGTCTGTTTATGTGAGCGACCACACAGCTGTTGTCGCTGCGCACTAACACATGACGTTGATGTAAAATCAGGCCCATTTTGCTGAAATGTTTTAAAGAGAGAAAAACTGCTATCAGCTCCAGCTGATTTATATGTAGCTGTTTCTGGTCCTGAGACCAAACACCGCTGGTGTGTCTGTGTTTGCATATTCCTCCCTAGTCAAACTTTGACGCGTCTGTCGTGATTAGCACACGAGACAAGACCCGCCCCGGGGAACCCCTCTGCTGAGATATGCTGTGTTTCTCCACAGCCTGAGCGTACGCAGGCAGGATGGAGAGCTCCTCACCTGACTTTGCTGCGGGGGGCTTGGTTCTGTTTCATGTGAACCCAGCATTGAAACCTCCTCATGTGTAACAGTCTGAGCAGAACTGCTGAAATCATGGATGCCATAAAGCCTAACAGGCACTGGCAATGCTTGATCGTTAACATACACTTGTGCTGAAAAAGAGCTAAACACTGATTGAACGTTGCTATCCTCCTCTCGGATAATTGTGCGTAATATTCTACAGAATCTAGCTCGAGGCCCAGATAACAGATCTTCTGACTGAGCACCAGCTGGCTTTTCTCTTTGTTTATCACAAAACCCAGAGACTGCAGGTGTGACATCAGCAGGGCTGTGTGAGCTCTGGCCTGATGAGGTGATTCTGCCAGAATCAAAGGGTCGTCCAAGTAGTCTAGGGTTCGGATGCCCTGACTCCTTATGCCTCAAGGCATTTTGTAAACACCCGAGGGGCCAGAGATAGCCCAAATGGTAGGACTTTGAGATTTTCATTAATGAAAAATGCGTTATAAATTGAATTCATTATTATTATTATTACCTGATATTCGTATGCCGTGTTTTCGAACGCAAAACGCAGAAACTTTCTGTGATTTGGTAGGATTGAAATCTGAAAGAAGGCGTCTTTCAGATCCACTGACGTGAACCAGTCCCCTGGACGTACAGACTGTTTCACTTGGCGCAGAGTCAGCATTTTGAACTTGAATGATCTTAGTCGCCCGTTTAATTGTCTCAAATCTAATATTGGGCGGAGTCCCTTGTCCTTCTTTGGAATCACAAAATAACGGCTGTAAAAGCCGTTGTTTGCGTCCTGAGGGGGAAACCACTCTTATTGCTCCCTTTTCTAGGAGTGAACAAATCTCCTTTTTCAGACTTGGAGTAAGATCTGGGTGAATTTTTGACATTACCGTCCCTCTGAACTGTAGAGGAGGCTTGCTGAATTGCAATTTGTAACCTTGTACTACAGTTCCCCTGATCCATTGCGACGGTGCGCATGCGTGCCATGCCCTCACGTGTGAAGCGAGCCTGAATGGCATGTTCATTTGTGGGCTCATTGCGCCCTCTGCTGGACAAGTTTCTAATAGGGGCGGAGAGTTTGACTACGTCAGACGCAGCTCCGTCCCCTTCATGTTTGACGTTTGGTTTGTGAAAAAAGGTTGAACTCTCCCTTTATTTTTGACTCTTGACACAGAACTGTGTGAACACAACATGTCTTTATTTGTTTTGGTGCTTGAGGATAGCATTTTTCCTTTATTGCACAAACAGGGGCATGAAGATCGTGTGTTACTAAACATTTTTGTCTGTTTTATCGGGGTTTCTTCAACTCTGATGTGGGCTGAAACTGAGAGGCTTTCCTTTTTCCCAGTGGGTGGAGAAGCCTTGATTGTCCTGAAAACAGCTGCAGAGCTAGGCTGCTGTTTCCTCTCTCTCACTGCTGATGAGGATTTAGACGGCCTCGCTTGTCTCGGGACAAAGCGGTGCTTGGACCACGCCGGTTGTCCAGGTGGTGGGCGTACGTGGCCGGGAAAGTTGCCAACGGTTCACTTGTGTGCGGGGCGTCGAGGGAGGGAATGTTGTCGTGGAGGTGCGCTCCTGTGACTGCTAGATACCCTGGGCTTGGAGTAATTACATTTCGGCATCCCCAGACGCAACGCCTCCTCCTGTTTCCTTCTTTGATTGCAGCAGTTCTGGATCTTCTCCAAGGCTTCTCCGAACAGTCCCGTGGGTTTGACGGCTTGCTGGAGAAAGGTGGTGCGCTGGTTTTCTGGCAGCTCGGTGAGGGTGAGCCACAGGTGTTAATGAACGACAACCACTTCTGCCATGCTCTTTCCCAGAGCAATAGCTGTGGTGCCTGACAGATGGAGGATAAAATCTGCTGTCCTACGGGCCTCCTCCAATGGTTCCGCAACATTTCTCATCGACTGAGCAGCTTCTTGCACCTCTTGCAACTTTTCTGCCTGATACGCCTGCAGCATTGAGGCCGTATTAAGCGCGTGCGCTACGAAACACTGCGCGCGGTAGATCTTCTCCAGCTGTGTTGCTGAGAACCGGCACTGTTTGCTGGGGAGCGTGGGTTTGCTGGTCAAAGTCTTGGGTGCCAGGTGAGCCGCCAGCGTTTCATCCATGGGTTGGATGTGTAACAGACCCGTTGGCTCCATGTTCTCCAAGTTCAAAAACTGGGAGAGAGGCAGGGATAACTGTGCCTTAGGTGACGCCCAGGACCGTGTGAGTTTGTTAAAAAATCCACTATTACTATTACTACTATTTAGCCAACAGGTTACAATATTTATCAAAGTGGTTAAAACCGAACGCACTAGATGAAACTTGGATAGATATAGAACAAACTTTATGTAATAATATTAGGATTTCAGATCTACCATTTATCAGTACAGATTTAAAAAGACATGTCTGCTTTAAGAGCATCAATATTTGCTCATCTCTGACAGCATGGTGGGAGTATCTGAAAATGACAAAGTCTTCACTACTCCCATGCAGACATACACCTCTCTGGAACAATCCTGACATTCAACAAGAAAATAGTATGTTAAATTTCTCAGGTTGGAGAATGAAAGGTATTGAATGTCTGGATCACATATTTGAGGGTATAGACTTTATTCCATTTAATAAATTAATAATACAATATGGCATTGATAATAAATATTTCCTACAATACCAACAAATTAAGTCAATTGTAAAAAAGAAATTTAAGCTTAATAAAACAGTGTTGGAAACACCAACATGTGTGTT
>JBBPBX010054327.1:0-23514 GCA_038048925.1 Garcialebias charrua
AACAGACTGACTTAAGACACACAGCAAAATATATATATGTGTATATATATGTATATGTATATATGTATATATATATATATATATATACATATTGTCAAAATATGCAGGACTTTTATGTTGAAAACAGACTGACTTAAGACACACAGCAAATTCACGGTCACGCACACACACACAAAAACCAGATTAATAACACATATATGATCACTCACAGGCCCTGAGTACAGGGTGTACAAAAACACAATTGTTATATATGGTTTTTAAACCTTGGTTCTAATCATTGCATTTTTAATTTACTGACAGAGGAAACATGGAGTATGCTTTGTAACCTTTGTTTGTATTCTGGTGCCTCGTCTTTGTGGTTTGAACAAACATTATTAGTTATAGTTATTTGTGGTTAGTTGGAACGGGCTCTGTCCTCTGTAGTAACACAGCAAGCCTTGCTATGCCTGCACACAGTAAAGGTCATATATGCATGTTCACTCAGGTCCAGGAGGAGGCCTGAACAGAATTAGGTCAAGTAGATAAGAACGCAAGAAGGCCTCAGAGGGCTTTCGCCAGATAAGGAAGGTGCAGCTCTGACACACACACGCACGCCCACACACGCTCGTACACGTGCACGTGCGCACACACACACACACTTGGGTCGGTTCAGAGTGAGGGCTGTACACTTTCACGCAGCTGCAGAAAAGAGTCGCTGTAAAAAGGAGTTTTTGCTTCTTGCTTCAAGGTCTGTTTAAAAGTAACAAAAATTATTTTAACAAAATAACAAGAGTAATAATTATTACAGGATCCACACTAAAACATTCAGAAGCAAAGCGTTATTGCAGACAGATGAAATTTCTCACCAAGACAAGCATGCACACAGAGAAACACACAAGGAGTTATAATAATAATAACACATACGCTCTTGAGCAGGTCTGCTCGGAGCAGAAATATAGGTCAGATGAGATAAGAAAGTGCACACTTTTATCAGAGCAGAAGAGAGGCTGCAAGGTTGATTCAAAGCCTGTTAGAAAGGGCAAGAAAGAGTTTTTTAAAGACCGTGTAAAGTGAATTTCAATATTTTCTTAAATAAACATTATAAATGTCATAATTGTAATGTTGTAAATGAGTAAAAAGTCTCAAAATTGTAGCTCAATTAATTTATGAGTTATAGATGAAACTGTGTATAAAGACATGTGTGTTTCAGGATTTTTTAGGCGTGTTTTAAACGGGACCGCGTTTCGTCACGCGGTCCTCATTAGTATAGCCCTACCCCCTGCTGCTCTAGTGATATAAATTGTTCTTCGCATGGGTGGAGCCGTTCACTCGCGACTCGCAGATAGCATCAGATAGCAATAGCATAGATCAGGGGTCACCAACCTTTTTGAAACTGAGAGCTACTTCGTGGGTACGGAGTCATAAAAAGGGCACCAGTTTGATAAACTCTTCGGAAATAACAATGTGTAAATTGAAAAAAAATGTATAATAAACATATTTTTAAGAACATATTTTTAAGATAGACATTTTAAAATATATATAAATACAAAAAAGAACAACAACTGAATAAAATGAAATTTTAAATGCAGCTTAGTAGTGAGTTGTGCTATTTTTAGAACAGGTCCGAGGGCACCTAAAATGGTCCATGGGGGCGACCGTGTGCCCGCGGGCACCACGTTGGTGACCCCTGGCATAGATATTTTGTTCATTGTTAGCTAGCTAATCAATTATGCGTCGTTCCTGCATCTTCCCTGGATGTCGCAATGGTCAGGGCACCCACATTGAGACGCAGGAGGGAGTCAGAACAAACCCAGGCTGCTGCTGGAGCGGCCACCTGCAGCTCCGCGCGGCGCGCGTGTGTGTGTGTGAAGAGAGCGATCCGTGGCACCGGCCCGTGTCCAGAACCGCCACAGGCCGTGAAACGCTGTGACTCCGCTGACACAGATGAGATAACAGTTATCAACGTGATTTACTCTATTTTAATCACCAACACAGACCCCGCATGCGATGTGACCGGGTCGGACCGGGTGCAGCCGCTCATCTTCTAAAATAGCGCTTATTATTAAACACATAACAGCGGAGTTATGAATTATCTTTGTGTCCTCAACTTTAAAACAAAACCAGAGTTGTTAGTGCACTAAAAACAGCGTAACTCTTGGAAAAAGGAGTTGCTGGCAGCCAGAAACGGAGCAGGTGGATCTCTGCTTCTCGTCTGCCTGTCCAGACACTGCTCAGCTCTGAAGGGTGCAGGAAACCACGCCCACTGCTGACACGCCCCCACAGTTTCAGACTAAGGGAAAATAAGGTTTTTTCATGATTTTTGACACTTAATTTTATAAGGAAAACAATGTTTTTAATCAGTCAGATTTATATGGGTGATTAATAACACATATTTATGCCATGTGACAAACTAAAAACACAAATTTAATTTCACTTTACACGGTCTTTAAGCATTTACAACAAAGAAATTCAAACATGCAATGAATTAAATGAAGTATGTGTCACAGTGTGTATCATATAATTAACTGAAGATATATGATTATAGTATTGTGAGTAAATGGATGGGATTTATACGTTTTCTTTTAAGATTCGCGGTAAACCAAAGGGGTTCTCCACTGCTGGGTATTGATGATAGTTTTGAATATTACACAACACGTTACAAAAGTGGGTTTTCCACAGTTTGGGTAAATGTAGGTAAAAGTTGAGGATCTAGGTGAAAGTTGAACTTGTTCTGACTGAAAAAATTGGAACTTTGCCCAAATGACAGATGGCATTAAGTCATTCTCTGCTAAGGGAGGGTGACAGCTGAAAGAGACATTATGTCACCAAACTCTGTCCAGGGGGCTGGGAGGAGGTGTAAAAAGTTACCTCACCAATAACCAATGAAAAAATAAGAAAATGACATAGCGTCTGCAAGTGGGGGCTGAAGTCCCTCTGTTAGAGCATAAATAAGGCTGGTGAACAGAGCTGAGTTGCTGAAGATTTTTTGAAGACCATTTGGATATTACTGGACAAAGACGGACGCTCTGGAACTACAAAGAAGAAGATAGAATATTCTAAAAAGACTCTCCTTGGACAAAAAAGGAGATATTTTTGCTTCAGCCTGGATCCCTTGCTATTCTTCTTCAAAATTGGATTAATTGCAGAGCTGGAATATAGCCTCAAATCTTGATTCAGGATTGAGGTATTTTTTCCTTACCTTTGGTAAATAGCCCCTGTGGATTTGCCGACAGAAGGTAAGGAAATATTCCCATTCTTGTCCAGAGCATTAAAATTATATTAAATTTAGTATAAACAAGCAACAAGACTGCTACTACCTGAAGACGGAAAATCAGTTACAAGGATAACTTTGTTTGGTGAAAAATTAAATGAATTTTGGAAGAACCGAGCGCTGACAGGCCCGTCGCAAGGCTGTTTATGTTAGTGGAACACGGTGTACTTTTTATCTCCGCTCTGCTGTAGAGGGCCTCTCGTCGGCCAATGATGGATTAAAAGCTGCTCTTTTGTGGAATACTATTTCTCCTGATTTGAAAAGATTTTTTGTGGAACAAACAAATTCTTTTTGATTTAATTCAACTATTAATTAAGTTACTGTTTTGGGTCATCCGAGACCGACCCCGGAGCAGGATCTGCCCACTGAAGGCTGACTGGCCTTGGACTGAGAACTGAGAAAACACGGTGTACTCTTTATCTCCATCCTGCTGAAAGTACCTCATCAACTGGACAGAACCAAGAATTTTGTTGAAAAAACTACAAGCTTTGATGAATTAAAGCAGAGAGTCAGGAGTGCAGCGGGCGAGTTGTTTCTGTAAGTACACTATGTTCCAATTTTAGGCTCCGGCCGGCTAAGGAAGGCCTTTTCATCAGGACCGCAGAACAAATGAAGGATTACAACATTTTTGAATGGATATAACACTTTTGTGGAGTAATTGATTTGCCTAAAAGGATTACCAGATTTTTTATGGAATACAATTTGCTGAAGTTGCTGAAGTCATGAAGAATTAGTTGAATTTGCTGGATACTTTGAGAAGATTGGATTGATTCAAAAAGTGTTTACTCCTGGACAAAAGGAGGGTTACTTTGCGGCATCGGGATCTGCTCTGACGGGTCTTGGCTTATCAGCTTGTTTGAGCTAAGGGAACACCGCTTCTGAAGTTTTGTTCATCAACGCCACAGGTCTTGAATGGATTAAAGCCTGAATTACAAATTCTTCCTTTCTGATGGGATTAAAACACAAGACTACTTGGGTGGATTATTAAACAAGCTCTTCCTGGTGGGATTAAACAAAGATTTGTCCAGTCGGCTGGAGTGCAGACTTCTGATTGGAGTACAACAGCATCACCTGGAGGTTTTTCTGTAGAAAAACAACCAGATTTCCGGATGGGATTATAAAACAAGTTTTTCTGGTGGAAATAAAAACACAAGTTGGAACACACCAAGATTACCTGGATGGATTAAACATATTTGATCGGAATCAGATTATTGTAGAATAAACCAACATTTTTGAAGATTATACAAATAACTGATTGGAGTACAACTCAATTCAATTAAAGCTAAAAACACATTAAAGCCCAGCGAGTGGAAGACATCTTTGGTGAGCTGTGAATCATTTCATTCTCTTAAATGCAAATCATGTAACCTGATTAAATCTTTTTCTGTAGTAAGTAGTGCTTATGCTGTTAATCCCCTGCAACTAGAAAAATAAAGAAACATAAAACGTACAAATTTGGATTTTCCTTTGACTCACCTTGATATTAAATGATGGAAAACTTGGTTCAAAGATAACAACAATATCACTGGAGGTTTTGAATGGTTTTATTAGCCAAAAAGAGTAAAACAATATCCTGGAACCTTATTTTCCTAGGTTCTAAAACTAACCAGGCGGATAACAATTGCTATCTACAAGAGGTAAGCTGTCGTTTAATGCATGTTTCTCCGTGAGATACGATCTGACTCCATTCTGCTAAGTCAGACTTTCGGCGGAGTGAAACAGGATATGACATTGCAGATCGGAGACAGTAACAGTCTGGTTGAATTACCTCGTCTCAGCCTTAATCCTAACTGATCTGGAGACATATCGGGTAATACTCGTGTGCAAGGATAAAAGTTCAGGACCCGTTACCGGAGAAAGGCTGGAGTGAGGACTTGTTGCAAGTCCTGCGGCTAACCTCACTCACGTAGAATTAACATGGCGCCCAACGTGCTTAAAGCATAAAGAACTCAAGATAACAAGGCGTGCGTCAGTGGACGGACAAAGCGCCAAACCACAACTCTCCTAGGGTGGAGGAGTTGTAGCGCGGCAGGACTAGCTACCAGCTGAGTACCCCTATACTACTAGGCAGTGGTGGGGTAAGTGGGGCTTACTAAGGACTACTGACCATGGTTCAAACGGTAAGTTAAGCAGACAGTCTGTTCCCATCCGAAGCGCAAGGTATAGAGTCCGGGAGGCTCTGAGGAACAGACAACTCGAGACGGCAAAAACGAAGAATGGCCACGGGAGTGGCACCAGTAGGACTGGTGGACCAGTCCAACATGAACGATCCAACTGAACCAAAACCTGAGCTGGTATCTACTACCACGACGGAGGATTCTCAAATCCAACAGGCAAAAGAAGGCATGGATCAAGGACAACACCCCACATCAGTCTGGAATCGACTCGGACGAACAGTTCCTCGAGAAAAGGATGTTGGGGCTCTGAGAGTGGTAGTAAAGGGAAGTAAGAGAGAAGTGACCTTCATTGGGATGCCTGGTGAGACCTTGGTCCTCAAGATCGATCAAGCAGTAAAGTCTTGTGACCTAGACAAACAGTGTTGGGATGAAAAGAGAAAAAACGGGATGAAACAAAATCTAACACGGCCAAAATCAGCCCCTAGGGCTCAACAACAAAACCAACAACAAAGGAGATTTCAAGCCGAGGCAGCTAACACAACACCTCGAAGATGGGGCGACTATGTGCCCTCAAAAGAATATGGTAAAATGGCCCCAGATGAAAGAAAGGCCCTTCATGAATTCCGACTGAGAAGGGATGGGGGACCAGCTAAATAATGGCCGAGAGGTTGCGTGTCACCCTTGATAAAGATTATTAGGACGTGTCGAAATCTATGCCAAAGTGGATGGAAAACCTTACCTAATAGTCTTTGGGGCAGAGGTGTCCGTGACGCAGAAACCTAAAAACAATATAACACCTTACAGTTCAATTGGCAAACAGGACTGTACAAAAACCTGTGAAAATATCCCCGAAGTAACAGAACAAAGAGTGAATGAAAGCGAATTCTCCCCGGCTGGGAAAGAGAAGTTGAAGCAAATCATTAAGTCAGCCTCTATGGCTAGATTCTAAAACAACTGCGGAAATATAGGTCCGAAAACCATGCACCCAATAGAGAGAGTGCCAGGAAGTGCTCTGACTGGAGAAGTTATGGCAGTACTAGAAGGATTGCTTGAACTAACTCACAGAAAAATAAAAACATCACAGTAGTGACCAACAGTAATCACTGTGCACAAGCCCTGACAAAGGATTTATCCATTTGGGAAGAAAATAGATTTGAAAGTGCTAAGGGAAAAGTGGTGACTCACCATGATTTGTGGAAGAAAATAGCTGGAATCAAGCTGAATCTACAAGTTGGAGGTGGAGCGCCAAAAATCCCACACTAAAGAAGAAAACTACTGGCAGGGCAATGAAGAAGTGGATCTTATGTGCAATAGAGAAAAATCGTTTTGTCGATCGAGAGTGGGAACAAACCCCGGCGGGCCGAGGGTCCCACAGGAGTACGTGTTAGAGGTTGTGCGTGGCGTGCATGAAGGGCTAGGTCATACGGGCGTACAACCTACACGTAAGGAGTTGGAGAGTCAGGAGCTCTGGATTCCCATGAAGCAAATTCGCAAGGTACTGCAGGACTGTGTGGTATGTGGTCAATATAACGCAGGACGTCGCGGGCACCGAGTGGATGGACAAACTATCAAGAGTATCATACCTTGGGGCTCAGTGTGCATGGATGTTGCTGGACCCATGGGAGTCACTGGCAAGACAGGAGAGAAATATCTTCTAGTGCTAGTGGACTCAATGTCAGGGTATGTGGTAGTTAAACCGGCAAGAAAAGCTAATGACAACAGTGTCGTCAGCATGCTGGAACAAGTCTGTGGGTCAGAGCACAGGATCACCCATCAACAGTTGCAGTAAAAAGCCAAAATACAACGCCACAGACAAGGTGAAGAGAATATTAGACAATAACATGGTTGTGTTAACAAAAACAGGGAATCCGAGAAAAAGAGCAACTGAAGCCAATTCCTAGCTAATTCAAAACCAGAAACCGGATTATGGCCAATGAACCAAGTACCATGCTCCCCTATCGTAGAATGGCCACTATATGCGGGGGAGTTATCTTAAGAAGAACAACCTCAGAGCTTTGGGCAGGTAGGGCTCTGAAGACCTTGGAGTACGCCAAGAGAAGATACCTGTCAGCAGAATGCGAAATGATCAAGTTGATTAAAGCTGCAAAACAGCTGTGAAGTCAACATGGAACCTACTGGCCTACCCATTTGGTGGGAAGGACCAGGAAAAGTTAAGCCCCTCTAACCTGAGGTGAAGAAAAAAGACCAAGCCCCTCAACACTTGAGGTGAAAGGAAAAGTTAAGCCCCTCAAAACTTGAGGTGAAGAAAAACGAAAAGATAAGCCCCTCAGAGCTGAGGTGAAAAGAAAGAAGATGTACGGGAGTTGCAACTAAAACCCGTAAAAGTAATGGATGCTTTTATTTGTGGGAAAAGTAGGACCACAGTTTTACCAGGAGTAATGATCTTCACACAATGGGAATTGAGTTAAAGAGGCCCAGAAGATTGTACCTGTAAGTGGGAGGGGACTATGGTGAAGTACTGTGTAAATTGTCAAATGAGGCACAAAGGGTAGACACGCCCATAAGACCTGACTCCACCCAGTGGATTAAAGTCTCGGTACGGATGGTCGTGGCACCATACAGAGGAGTGTACTTGGTGGGAGCTACGATACAGCTGATCAAAGACAATAAAGAAGACACAAAAAAGTCCCAACCAAAGTAAAACAGAGAAAAAGCAAAGTGTGCTGAACGCTTGGGCCAGCAAGACATTTCTGAGGAAATGGAAGCACACAAACAAGGAAATGGACAACTAAAAACTGAACGACGGGGCGCTAGAATCATCAAGGGATCTCATCGCAGGAGAAAAGGTAGAGAATCATTAAATCAAGTCATAAGGTGTCCAAATTATATCTGGAAAGGGAGAGATAATATAAAATCTGCAAAAATCATCGAAACATGCTGGTCCTGGGACAGAGACCCGCTTTACAATGACTCAGACTCAGAGGACGAGGCACCCACTTATGTGTGGAATTTGCTGATTCAACGATCCAGGAGAGGACCGTATCAACCAGCTCTAATTGTACGGAAAGAACTAGTAAAGTTAGACCGTCCCAAAAAAGACTACACCTTGAACTTTAACAGAACTAAAAATTACTACTGCTCATGTATAATGTTCTACAGGAGCAAAGACCTAACTAAAGGGTCTCATAGGTGTATCCCTGACTACGTAGTAACAAAAGACTCATGGAGAATGTCATACAACCCCAGCCCAATGGGGACACCATGGATCTTCAATGTTGTCTATTTAAAAGTACTCGGAAAGCAATTCAAAATCAGATGGGGCCATAATTACAGAGAGCCACATCAAACACATTTCTGCGAGATCTCCATAGGGGAGTTGGAGGTTTGGACAACAAGCCGTGCCATGAAAATAAGCATCTACAACCGGGAAACTAACCCAAACAAAATAGTGGTTGAAAACACTGAGCTGCCCCTACGAATGCTGTGTGATCGAGTCTGCACACCCATCAACGATTGGGAAGAATACCCAGTACGAATGGCTTACAGGACGACTGTATCGTACAGAGGACACCCACTTGTCAGTACGGTAACAGCGTTGGAAGAATGGGGTGAACACTATGTGCAATATGGAAGAAAATCCAGGGAAATGTTCAGACAGAGACTGTGGGAGGCGGAGGAACAGCGCCGAAGAGGTGAGGACCCATCTGACGAACCTTTTTGTGGGCTGCAAGGCCCCCAGCTTGAACCTGCATGTTGGGGGGTCTATCAATGGAAGTGGGTGTGGAGAGGGTTGAGACCAGAATTGCCACACCCATCTCCTCTCTGCGTGGAACTGTACAAAGGACGTGTGAAAGGAAAAGAGGGCCAGGTCCCAGTGAGAGTCAAATGCGACCACATTGGCAACCTGGAACGCCGGCAGATGGTTGACCAGCTCACACCATGCAGCATGCAAAACCCCATAGAAGAGCAGTGACAGAGAAAGACATAATAGACTCAAGACCGATCGCCAAAAATACCAGAAAGTCTCATTTGGATGAACCTCAAGAAGAATGTCACCCTAAGCTTTGTCCTCCAACCTCACCATGGATATTTAATGTGGTCTACCTGACGATAAAAGGAATAAGTATCAAATTGAAATGGGGACCCAAACCCCAACAGAAATGGCACCTGGAAGGACCCCAGCCTGAACCTACCGAATGGCTGGTGATTCGGTGGAAGTGGGTATGGTAAAGGCTGCAACCTGGATGGCCACACCCCTCTCCACTATATCTGGAGCTCCTCAAAGATCGAGTGACCACAACTCACAGGTGCTCGAGGAGGAAGCCCAGAGCTAAAAGAAACAAAGTCTTTGAAAAGAAACTCTCTCAACAATGACTCACCTGGAAAGGAGACAAAGTCGAGATGATTCAGATAGCGATGCAGATCCACACATCTATGAAGATGTATCACAAATCTATGAAGATATGGCGACCCCTGACCGACCTAAGGACTGTTTAAGGATTATGAGAATGGATAAAGCAACTTGTCTACGAACCCTGCTGCGGGGATTCGTAGTGTTAATAGGCTTAGTTATGTTGTTGGTTATTTTGTATCAAGCCGGAATCAGACCATGGAGCCTAACGCATGTAAAAGTCTCCCATGGGAGATCCAAATATGCAAACATGACCTGCTGGGACACCACGCAAAGAGACATCTTCGTACCATGGGACAGAAATGAAACTGTTGAAAATCTTACCAAGACCTGGGAAAGAGTAAGACTAGCAGGCTATCCAGCTTGGATGTACCAGCTGAGAAACACCCCTGAATGGGTGTCAGCAGTAGAAGCTGAGAACCTAACGGGGCCAGACAAACCCCACTTCAAGGTAATCAATCTACTGATTTTGCCTGAAGGAATTGTGACCTGGATAATGCTCCTGCATCACAACATAAAAAGGACAACGAGATGTAACTGGATTCATCTGGACAAAGAAACCCCTGAATGGCACTGTGATTGGGGCTGTAGACCACTAATGGGATTATGCCACCAGGGTTACTGGGAGGCTGAAGTGATTTATCCTGCCCCACCGAAGGATGACAGCTGCCAAGCCATACTCCCTCGTTGGGAATTTTGGGGCAATATTCATCTGGACTGTGACAAAGTCCCTCCTTTCATCAGAAGAAACCGGACTGGAGAACATCAAAACCTAACCAAAAGTCAAGACTGTCCACACCGTAAAACACAAGACGGTGCCAGAATCAACGCTACTGAGCAAAGTCCCAAAGTACGACCCAGGAGGTTTGATTCCGAAAGCAGAAAGAAATTGATCATTTTAGCCAACACCGCTTAAAAAAAAACCCTGCTCATGCTAGTATATAGAATTTAGTTTACTTATTTACTTCTTTACTTATTTACAATGTCCTGATACAACCGGCCCAGCTAAGCCGGAAGAACCTGACGACGCTATCCCAGTCAGACCAGCAGTAGCTGATCCCATTGACTCAGAGTCTGACTTGATTCTTGAAGACCCAAGGCCAACACCACCGCATCAGCAGGTGATGGATGAAAATACTCCCTACTCGCCTGAAGGATGTCTCAAGCCAGTGAGAATGTTGCTCCTGATGCTCAATCAACAATGGAGTACGCTGACCACTACAAGATCTCCGGTGATGACCTGAGGAAGATGACCTCACCTCAGCCGGGCGGCACACGTGGAACCGACTAGGATGACTACACCATGTTGGAGGTTGAGAAGAAGCGAACAGCAATCCAGAGTCCAGAGGCACCAAGGATCCCGCGTGACATGACGACGACATCTCTGGGTCCCAGATGGCGTGGACACAGATGACGAGAAGATCACGATGAGTGTTAAAGGACTTGTTAGAGCAGTACCGCCTGTTTTCAAGGAGTGGGTGTCAAAATATGCAGGACTTTTATGTTGAAAACAGACTGACTTAAGACACACAGCAAATTCACGGTCACGCATACACACACAAAAACCAGATTAATAACACATATATGATCACTCACAGGCCCCGAGTACAGGGTGTACAAAAACACAATTGTTATATATGGTTTTTAAACCTTGGTTCTAATCATGGCATTTTTAATTTACTGACAGAGGAAACATGGAGTATGCTTTGTAACCTTTGTTTGTATTCTGGTGCCTCGTCTTTGTGGTTTGAACAAACATTATTAGTTATAGTTATTTGTGGTTAGTTGGAACAGGCTCTGTCCTCTGTAGTAACACAGCAAGCCTTGCTATGCCTCCGCACAGCAAAGGTCATATATGCATGTTCACTCAGGCCCAGGAGGAGGCCTGAACAGAATTAGGTCAAGTAGATAAGAACGCAAGAAGGCCTCAGAGGGCTTTCGCCAGATAAGGAAGGTGCAGCTCTGACACACACACGCACGCCCACACACGCACGCCCACACACGCTCGTACACGTGCACGTGCGCACACACACACACACTTGGGTCGGTTCAGAGTGAGGGCTGTACACTTTCACACAGCTGCAGAAAAGAGTCGCTGTAAAAAGGAGTTTTTGCTTCTTGCTTCAAGGTCTGTTTAAAAGTAACAAAAATTATTTTAACAAAATAATAAGAATAATAATTATTACAGGATCCACACTAAAACATTCAGAAGCAAAGCGTTATTGCAGACAGATGAAACTTCTTACCAAGACAAGCATGCACACAGAGAAACACACAAGGAGTTATAATAATAATAACACATACGCTCTTGAGCAGGTCTGCTCGGAGCAGAAATATAGGTCAGATGAGATAAGAAAGTGCACACTTTCATCAGAGCAGAAGAGAGGCTGCAAGGTTGATTCAAAGCCTGTTAGAAAGGGCAAGAAAGAGTTTTTTAAGCATTTACAACAAAGAAATTCAAACATGCAATGAATTAAATGAAGTATGTGTCACAGTGTGTATCATATAATTAACTGAAGATATATGATTATAGTATTGTGAGTAAATGGATGGGATTTATATGTTTTCTTTTAAGATTCGCGGTAAACCAAAGGGGTTCTCCACTGCTGGGTATTGATGATAGTTTTGAATATTACACAACACGTTACAAAAGTGGGTTTTCCACAGTTTGGGTAAATGTAGGTAAAAGTTGAGGATCTAGGTGAAAGTTGAACTTGTTCTGACTGAAAAAAATTGGAACTTTGCCCAAATGACAGATGGCATTAAGTCATTCTCTGCTAAGGGAGGGTGACAGCTGAAAGAGACATTATGTCACCAAACTCTGTCCAGGGGGCTGGGAGGAGGTGTAAAAAGTTACCTCACCAATAACCAATGAAAAAATAAGAAAATGACATAGCGTCTGCAAGTGGGGGCTGAAGTCCCTCTGTTAGAGCATAAATAAGGCTGGTGAACAGAGCTGAGTTGCTGAAGATTTTTTGAAGACCATTTGGATATTACTGGACAAAGACGGACGCTCTGGAACTACAAAGAAGAAGATAGAATATTCTAAAAAGACTCTCCTTGGACAAAAAAGGAGATATTTTTGCTTCAGCCTGGATCCCTTGCTATTCTTCTTCAAAATTGGATTAATTGCAGAGCTGGAATATAGCCTCAAATCTTGATTCAGGATTGAGGTATTTTTTCCTTACCTTTGGTAAATAGCCCCTGTGGATTTGCCGACAGAAGGTAAGGAAATATTCCCATTCTTGTCCAGAGCATTAAAATTATATTAAATTTAGTATAAACAAGCAACAAGACTGCTACTACCTGAAGACGGAAAATCAGTTACAAGGATAACTTTGTTTGGTGAAAAATTAAATGAATTTTGGAAGAACCGAGCGCTGACAGGCCCGTCGCAAGGCTGTTTATGTTAGTGGAACACGGTGTACTTTTTATCTCCGCTCTGCTGTAGAGGGCCTCTCGTCGGCCAATGATGGATTAAAAGCTGCTCTTTTGTGGAATACTATTTCTCCTGATTTGAAAAGATTTTTTGTGGAACAAACAAATTCTTTTTGATTTAATTCAACTATTAATTAAGTTACTGTTTTGGGTCATCCGAGACCGACCCCGGAGCAGGATCTGCCCACTGAAGGCTGACTGGCCTTGGACTGAGAACTGAGAAAACACGGTGTACTCTTTATCTCCATCCTGCTGAAAGTACCTCATCAACTGGACAGAACCAAGAATTTTGTTGAAAAAACTACAAGCTTTGATGAATTAAAGCAGAGAGTCAGGAGTGCAGCGGGCGAGTTGTTTCTGTAAGTACACTATGTTCCAATTTTAGGCTCCGGCCGGCTAAGGAAGGCCTTTTCATCAGGACCGCAGAACAAATGAAGGATTACAACATTTTTGAATGGATATAACACTTTTGTGGAGTAATTGATTTGCCTAAAAGGATTACCAGATTTTTTATGGAATACAATTTGCTGAAGTTGCTGAAGTCATGAAGAATTAGTTGAATTTGCTGGATACTTTAAGAGATTGGATTGATTCAAAAAGTGTTTACTCCTGGACAAAAGGAGGGTTACTTTGCGGCATCGGGATCTGCTCTGACGGGTCTTGGCTTATCAGCTTGTTTGAGCTAAGGGAACACCGCTTCTGAAGTTTTGTTCATCAACGCCACAGGTCTTGAATGGATTAAAGCCTGAATTACAAATTCTTCCTTTCTGATGGGATTAAAACACAAGACTACTTGGGTGGATTATTAAACAAGCTCTTCCTGGTGGGATTAAACAAAGATTTGTCCAGTCGGCTGGAGTGCAGACTTCTGATTGGAGTACAACAGCATCACCTGGAGGTTTTTCTGTAGAAAAACAACCAGATTTCCGGATGGGATTATAAAACAAGTTTTTCTGGTGGAAATAAAAACACAAGTTGGAACACACCAAGATTACCTGGATGGATTAAACATATTTGATCGGAATCAGATTATTGTAGAATAAACCAACATTTTTGAAGATTATACAAATAACTGATTGGAGTACAACTCAATTCAATTAAAGCTAAAAACACATTAAAGCCCAGCGTGTGGAAGACATCTTTTGGTGAGCTGTGAATCATTTAATTCTCTTAAATGCAAATCATGTAACCTGATTAAATCTTTTTCTGTAGTAAGTAGTGCTTATGCTGTTAATCCCCTGCAACTAGAAAAATAAAGAAACATAAAACGTACAAATTTGGATTTTCCTTTGACTCACCTTGATATTAAATGATGGAAAACTTGGTTCAAAGATAACAACAATATCACTGGAGGTTTTGAATGGTTTTATTAGCCAAAAAGAGTAAAACAATATCCTGGAACCTTATTTTCCTAGGTTCTAAAACTAACCAGGCGGATAACAATTGCTATCTACAAGAGGTAAGCTGTCGTTTAATGCATGTTTCTCCGTGAGATACGATCTGACTCCATTCTGCTAAGTCAGACTTTCGGCGGAGTGAAACAGGATATGACATTGCAGATCGGAGACAGTAACAGTCTGGTTGAATTACCTCGTCTCAGCCTTAATCCTAACTGATCTGGAGACATATCGGGTAATACTCGTGTGCAAGGATAAAAGTTCAGGACCCGTTACCGGAGAAAGGCTGGAGTGAGGACTTGTTGCAAGTCCTGCGGCTAACCTCACTCGCGTAGAATTAACAATATACATATACAGTGTTTCCCCTACATAACTTGCCATGGCGGGGTGGAGAAGAACCAACGTTGCGGGTTATTGGGCTTGTTTCGAAAGCAAAGTCGCTTGTTTGGGCTTGTTTTCTTTGTTATTTATTCTTTGTCAAGAGTTACAAGACCACGATAAAATGAGCTCCAGTAAGTGGGGGAAATATGGGAAAAATATAATAAAGATGGGAGAAAGACCGCACACTTAAAGCATGATTCAGGATAGAGATTAAAGAAAGTTTTTTGTTGACTTAGCTTACTATGAGTTTGCTGTTTAAAGGTTCAGTATGCAGTTTCTGTAGAACTGCAGCAGTTAGAAATATTTTCAACAGGCAAAGCATTCTGATCCCTCCCCCTCAGAGCCATATATGGCTCTGCTCCCCCATGGTCTGCTGAAATTCAAATTCAAGCTCTGTTTTTATTGGCTGATTCAAATTCAAGCTCTGTTTTTATTGGCTGGTTACAAACTCTGTTTTTATTGGCTGGAAAATGGCGGGTCACCTTTTCTTTTTAGAAATGCTTATTTACCACCTGGAGAAGCAAGGGGACAATATTTTTTTTAATTTTTTTCAGAGATTACCTGGCTAACATCAGTCTGTCAGGAGGTAGTGACAGAGTGAAGAAATATGTTCATAAAAAAAGCTACATACTGCAGCTTTAATTTTAATTTTATTTTTTAATTTGTACGCATCCTGATTGTCTGTTGCTGTCATTGTCCATTGTTGTCATCACTCTTAGTTTAAAATTCAGGTCTCTCTGGTAAATGAGTCCCAGAGGCTTAATTTCATTTTTCATTTTTTTCATTTATTGATTCTTTCATTTTATAACTGACACAAAATAAAACAATTTAACACACAGATAACAAGAAAATTAAAATATAAAATGAAAGGTGGCAGATGAAGAAAAAATCTTATCTGCCCCTTATTTTCTAACAAACAATTCAAACAAACTATTTGATTTGATCCAAAAGACAAACAAAAAAAACATATAACTCATTAACTCCCTTAATCACAATAATTATTTAAACTCGTGTCTTCGTTAAACATATTTCCTTAACAATTTATCCTTGATCTTTCTTTCAAATATAATTATTGATTTAGCTTCTTTAATGTCAGTTTCCTCTTCGTTCCATAACCTAACTCCCTGAACTATTGCAGTCCTTCCTTTCAAACTAGTCCTATACCTAAACATAACAAACGTATCAGTTCCCTTGAGATTATAACAACTCGATTGTTTTACAAAATACATCTGAACATTCAAAGGCAATACATTATTATGAGCTCTATACATAATTAACAAAATATTATAATCCACCAGATCGTAAAACTTCAGTAATTTCATCTGATAAAATAATATACTTGTTGGATGACGATAAGGTTTTCTGGTTATAATTCTTATAACTCTCTTCTGCAAAACAAAAATAGGTTTTGTAATTGATCTACACGCCTTACCCCAAACACCAACACAATAAATCAAATGTGGAACAATAAGTGTATTGTATAACAGATACAATGCCTTGTCATTCAATAGATCTCTAACTCTGTAGAATACTGAAATAGATTTAGATTAAAAAAATTGACAGAACTTATATGTTGTTTCCAAGACAATTTTTCGTCAATTATAACCTACATAATGGGATTAATTTGTATAAATATGCAAAATGTATATTTATTTTTAAGAGTGGATATGTTCTTCAAAGTATTTAGCATAATTTTGCTCTTTATATGTAATGCCATAATAAATGTATGTTTATACTGTTTAAAAACGGCCCTTTGGGGTCTGTGTCATCAAACGGGTTATTCACTAAACTCTCGGTCATGTGCTCATACAGTTTGCACTACTTCTCATACTTGCACTAATGTTTGTATTACATCACTGCCTATAATCATAATACTGTTTACATTCTCTGTTTACATTTATTAATACTGTTTACTTTTATTACTACTGCTTACATGTAATTACTACTGTTTACATTTACACTACTCTAATATCTACACCACTGCTGGTACATATACAGTGTGCTCTGAACGGTCTTATTTAGGGATGCCCAATGTGCCTTACTGCATATGCCACTTTTTGCCTCTATAACAACATCAACTACTACCTCATACATATACTGTGTACATTAACTCATACGCTGCTTTGCCACTTTGCAAATGTCAATGCTAGAAACCTTTAGTTTATTTTAGTTATACTTTTTATACTCTTTTTTTATACTAGTATGCAAAAACTCAGGACAGTATTATGTTCATTAAATGTTTAATGTTTTAGTTTTAGAGTTGGTGTAAATTTTCATACTCTTATACCACTATGCAAAAAACTCAGGACAGTGTTAGTTTTACTATTTTATGCTTATGTCTATTATTATATGTTTCAGTGTTTCAATGTTTAGATGTTTACTGTTGCACCGAGGGACTGAGAGAAACGCAATTTCGGTCCTGTGTATGTCCTGTACAGTACATATTGCAGATCTGACAATAAAGTTGACTTTGACTTTGATTGTCTGTTGGGCTTGTTTTGGGCTTGTTTTCAAAGAGCGATTTGCTTGTTTCCGTCGCGAGATGTGGCAACACTGCGCAGCACTGATACTGGCAGATAGAGACAAAGCCTCGTGCGCAGTTTTAATGGTACATCCAGACCGAACGCGTTTTCAACGGCAAAAAAGCTCGACACGCACGCAAGTGGACGCACTTTGTGTCCAGACCAAAAAGCCAGAAGCGAAACTGCTGCGAAAACTGCTGCGCAGGGTTGCCAGATAAGAATTAATGAATCATCTAGTACTGTTGCTTATTTTTTATCTTTTTTTACCCAAACTGTCATATTTGCTGCGTGAGGGTCTGATAAGATTAATAGTGTGTTGAGTTTAGTGAACATTTGCACTGAAAAGGGGTAAAAAATAAAAAATAAAAAAATAAAAAATTCATGTTTATCTGGCAACCCTGCTGCTGCGGGGTGTGTGGGAGGAGCTTACCGGTGTACCGAGTCGTCAATGCACTCCGCGAGGCGAGGAGCTCTTTATTTCTGTCTCTGTGGAGCAGACTTGACTGGTCGTGAAGGAATTGTCGCGAACACACAGCTACAATGAGTTTCTCTTCCATATTCCATGACTCCGCGGGTTTTTTCTGTGTTCCACAAACAATACGTCACATGCGCAATGGTTTCCGCGTCACTGGTTTCCGCGTCACATAGGGACTCTCCCCCTGACCCCCTCTCTTCTCCCCCGACTCTCCCTGATTGGTTGACACACCAACCAATCAGGTAGAGTTGAGCGGCGTTTGAAAGTTTGAACGGCGAAATCTTCAGCATGTTGGAGGCGTGCTTTGGAGGCTGACGCGGGTTCACGTGCACGGAAAACGCTTTCCAGCACGCTCAACACGCACGCGACGCCAGACGCCAGGAGGCGGCTGGAGGTGCGTCCCCCATTGACTTTGCATGTAAACTGGACGCTGCTGCAGTTGAAATCGCGTTCGGTCTGGATGTACCATAAGAGGAGAGCAGAGACACAACATTTCAGCCGCGCATTCAGTTTTATTTATTTATTTTTCGGCGGAGAAGGGCCGCGTGCGCAGCCGTGCACAGTAGGAGCTGTGGAGAGAAACATTTCAGACACGAGTTCAGTTTGCCGTGCGCGTGTGTGTGTGTGTGGGGGGGTGTCAGCTGAGTGTTCAGCATGAGGCTGCTTTTATGTTTTCAGCTAGTGCACCTGCAGTGCGAGCTGCTAGTTTAGCATTACGTCAGTGCCAACAGGTGCGTTGGAGTGGTGGGTAGGCGGGCGCTCGGTTCTGTTGACGGGGCGGGGCGCCCCGCCTATATAATGGTAGGGGAAACACTGCATATATATATGTATATACATATATATATGTATATATGTATATACATATGTATATATGTATATACATATATAAAGTATAGCTTTAGTAGCTATAGCTATAGTATACTATATAAAGTATAGCACAAGGTTTTTCTGAGCTTAACCGGTTCAAATGGTCAAATCTGCTGGATTTAAAAAAGTAGTTCGCCATTTGCCCTGTTCAAAATGGCGGTTAGCGTGTTAGCATTAGCGTCTGCTAGAATTGCTAATACATAAGTGCTTTTGAAATTGCGGACCTAAATAAATCAATAAGTGCTTTAGAAATAGCGGAACTAATTTTTGGATTAGCGCTGGCCAGCACTGCTGAGTTTCATAGTGGCGACGAAGATTGTACTCCTTCAGCACAGAAACTTGCTGCTTGCAAACCAGGCACACGGGTTTCCCACTCACTTCCGTGAACATATAGGAAGCAGTCCATTTTTCTTGAAAAATCCGACACTCCGTGTCCACTTTTCTCTTTTTTGACAAGGACATTCCGCTGATGAGGGTTCCCGATTCCCCATTCCAAGAGAAAAAAGCGGGTAAAGCCAGATATACAGGTAGTCCCCGACTTACGAGCGCCCTTACATACGAGGTCCCGGACTTACGAGCTGGCGAACGAGCAGTAAATTTGTAAAAAATACAGCACTTTTTTGTGTTTTTAGATGAAAGTGTGTTAGCTTACCGTTTGGAAACAGGTTTCTGAGCATGTTCATGAACTAGTATGAACGTTTTTGATGAAAAACGAGTGTTCGTAGTAGCGCTAGCTTAAATTTTCCGACTTACGACCGAAAATCCGGACTTACGAGAACATGTGTTTCATGTTCCGACGTACAAATTTTTGTCTTACGAGCGACTGGCAGGTACGGAACTCGCTCGTAAGTCGGGGACTAACTTTATATAAACACGGGTAAAGCGAATGAACTCACTAAAACACAGTGCCCCTGGGTCCTAGATGCACCAGGTTGAACAACATAGGAACTGACTAAAACACAGCGCCTCAAGCGGACAACAGATTTTTTTTTAAATGACGTTTATTCTTTTTTTAAATAATTTCGATTTATCCTCGGGCCGACTAAACCCCCCTGGCGGGCCGGATTCGGCCCACGAGCCGCATGTTTGACACCCCTGCTCTAGAGCCTGTTTTGTGTGTGATTTCTCCTTCTGTCTCCTGCGTTAGTGGGGACGCCGTCTGCTCTTACAGAGTCCTGATGACTCTTAACTTGTGCTCCAGAGGGTGATGGGAGTCGAACTGTAAATACTGGTCTGTGTGGGTGGGTTTGCGGTACACCTCAGTAGGGGTGAACGATTAATCGCATTTGCGATTATCTTGCGATATGTTAAAACGCGATTCTCTAATCGCACGGGCTGCGATTTGACTGGTCACGTGACTTGGTAGTGAACCGCTCTGGCTGCGCGCAGCTCTGAATGGAGCAAGGAGGAGACTGCGCTCCAACACTGTTGCTTCAGGCTCGACAGAAGTCATAAAAGTTATAAATTCAGGTAAGTTAGCTTGTGTAAACGTGAATCTGAGCTTAGAGGCTGAAACACCGAGACCGCGAGCTGGTCACGTGACTTAGTAGTGGCCGCGCCGAGCAGCAGGAGCTCAGCTGAGCGAGCAAAACAGAGCAGGGCGGAGGAGGAGACTGTGCTCCAACACTGTTGCTTCAGGCTCGACAAAAGTCATAAAAGTTATAAATTCAGGTAAGTTAGCTCATTTAAACGTGTATCTGAGAGCGCAAGCTGGTCACGTGACTTGGTAGTGAGCCGGTTTGGCCGCGCGCAGCTGAGGAGCAAAACAGAGAGAGAGCAGGAAGGAAGAGACCGTGCGTTCCAACACTGTTGTTTCAGGCTCGACTGAAGTCATAAAAGTTATAAATTCAGGTAAGTTAGCTCATTTAAACGTGTATCTGAGCTTAGACGCTGAGACACCGAGACTGCGGGAGATAAACAAAGCGCGAGCTGGTCATGTGACCGGGTCTGTTTTGCAAGCTTCTGCTTGAAAAAGCGCATTAATTATCTGATTTAAAAAAAAAAAACAGTTGTGTCGTTAGTGATATGAATTAATACAGAACCAGTAAAAATAATCGCATTTTAAATCGCAATCGCAATTTATAGAAAAAAAATCGCAATTAGATTATTTTCCAAAATCGTTCAGCCCTACACCTCAGTTTGCAAATTTCCTCTATCAGAAACTGAGACCTCACAGTCCAAGAAAGCCAACCTGCCATTTTTTACATCTTCTCGTGTGAACTTGATATATTTATGTTGATGTGATCAGTGAAATGTTGGACTTCCTGAGATTTAATTTTAACCCAGGTGTCATCAACATACCTGAACCAATGACTTGGTGGTCTCCCTGAAAAGGACGTCAAGGCTCTCTTTTCTACCTCCTCCATGTACAGGTTGGAAACAATAGGAGAAACTGGAGACCCCATCGCACACCCATGTTTCTGCCTATAAAATTGCTCCCCATATGTGAAGGAGGTTGACTGCAGGCACAGTTTCAAGAGTTGACACAGTTGTTCTGTGGAAAGTGTGGTCCTGCTGTTCAGAGTGGTGTCTGATTTTAACCTTAAACAGACCACCTCTACTGCCTCATCAACAGGAATGCACGTAAAGAGTGATGTGACATCAAAAGAGACCATTGTTTCATCAGTCTCCATGATGACATCCCTCACCTTATCCACAAAGTCCATGGTGTTCTGTATGTGGTGTTCTGAGCTGCCAACTAAAGGGATGAGTACAGATGCCAGATATTTGGAAACATTGTAAGTGACCGAGTTAATCATGCTAACAATTGGTCTTAAAGGTACCGGTATACCTTGTTTGTGGATTTTGGGTAAACCGTACAGACTTGGCATGGCCTCCAAGTGAGCATGCATCAGGGTATACATGTATAGGTACTTACAAAATACACTAAGACACAAACAGAGATATAGGTATACATTTTGGTGGTCAGTTAGTCTCAGTAGGCTTTTCTCATGATGATATGCATGAACAATTCAATTTTTGCTTCTTTTTTTTTTTTCCTGCAGTTCCACATTAAAGTTTGATGCAGCTCTGCTTTTCTGAATGGACCATCTTCATCTGCAACAAATAAAGTCCAGTTGATCCTGTATTGAACGCCTTTTTTGATACCATCTTCATCTCCACTGCAAATGTAGCAAACCAGGCAGCTCTTTCTTTTATAGATTACAGTACACTAAAAAGTTGCATTGTGCCCCTTTTTTTTCAATTTTGTAATGTATCGTTGTTTATTAAACTCTGAAAGCTATGTGACTTTGTTAATATTCTGTCCTAAAATGCAGTTAGATGTGCCCCCTTTTTTTGAGCACCTGCCCCTTTAGTGGTCTCTGCATGTCCCTGGTTCACAATATATTTTACTGATATCTGACATCACTGATATCTTTATCACCGAACAGAAAAAGAAAAAAAAGAAAAAAAACGTTCAGAATGACAGAAATCCATCCCTGGGACGGAAACTTTAATCCATGAAACTGCAAATAAAATCATCCACCCATCATTATCTTTTACCCGCTTCTTCCATTTTTGGGTCACGGGGGTCGCCGGTGTTACACCATATTCTGTGACCTATCGTATATTGTGACCAAAGGGGCGCTGTTGCATTTTTACATCATACTTTGCCATATTTGTTAAAAAATATATTATATGAAGTAGCTTAATGTGTAACATATTAGTTAGAAAAATTCGAAAGAGTTAAAAAAAGATAAAAAAAATAACATCTGCCCACTAAAATCATGATTATGATGGAAATATAGACGTAACAGAATACGACAGTGTTAATCAGTTATTGCAAAGTCTTCTTCTTCTTCCGGCTTTTCCCTTTTCAGGGGTCGCCACAGCGAGTCATCCTCCTCCACCTCACTCTGTCCTCTGCATCCTCTGTCCTCACTCCCACTACCTTCATGTCCTCTCTAACTGCATCCATATATCTCCTCTTTGGCCTTCCTCTGTGTCTTTTTCCTGGCAGCTGCATTTCTAACATCCTTCTACCAATATACCCACTGTCCCTCCTCTGGACATGTCCAAACCATCTCAGTCTGGCCTCCCTAACTTTATCTCCCAGTTGTTCAACATGTGCTGTACCTCTGATGATCTCATTCCTGATCTTATCCATCCTTGTCACTCCTAAGGAGAACCTCAGCATCTTCATTTCTGCCACTTCCAGTTCTTTCTCCTGTCTGTTTGTCAATGACACTGTCTCCAGACCATACAACATAGCTGGTCTCACCACTGTCTTGTAAACTTTTCCTTTGACCTTTGCTGACACCTTTTTGGCACAAATCACTCCTGAAACTTTTCTCCATCCGCTCCATCCTGCCTGGACTCTCTTTTTCACCTCTTTACCACATTTCCCATTTTCCTGGACAGTGGACCCCAAGTACTTGAAGTCTTGCACCTTTGTGACCTCTGCTCCTTGTAGCCTCACTGTTCCACTGGCCTCCCTCTCATTCACACACGTACTCTGTCTTACTACGGCTGACCTTCATTCCTCTTCTTTCTCCAAGTTCTCTTCCACCTGTTCCCTGTTCTCACCATCACAATGTCATCTGCAAACATCATAGTCCACGGGGATTCCTGCCTGACCTCATCTGTTAGTCGGTCCATCACCAGAGCAAACAAGAAGGGGCTCAGAGCCGATCCTTGATGCAATCCCACCTCCACCTTGAAGCTATCTGTCACTCCTACAGCACATCTCACCAT
>JBBPBX010054329.1:0-23513 GCA_038048925.1 Garcialebias charrua
AAAAACAACAACCAGGCCACAAATTTTACATGATTTGTGTCTCTGTGGCGCAATCGGTCAGCGCGTTCGGCTGTTAACCGAAAGGTTGGTGGTTCAAATCCACCCAGGGACGAGCTCAGTTGTACAAAATAACAAGAACTCTTGAATAGTCTAGACTACCTTATATCTGCATATTCATTATCAGGTACCGTTACTTACAAAAAGCTTCTTGTTTTTTTCCCAGAAATTTACTGCAGCAAACTGTTGCAAGTCCCTTTTCCGTTCCAAGCAAAGACAAAAAAAGGCATGTTTGAATAAGTATAAACTCAAACATACCTACAAAAATACAACCAGGCCACAATTTTTACATGATCTGTGTCTCTGTGGCGCAATCGGTCAGCGCGTTCGGCTGTTAACCGAAACGTTGGTGGTTCAAATCCACCCAGGGACGAGCTCAGTTGTACAAAATAACAACAACTCTTGAATAGTCTAGACTACCTTATATCTGCATATTCATTTTCGGGTACTTACAAAAAGCTTCTTCTTTTTTTCCAGAAATTTACTGCAGCAAAATGTTGCAAGTCCCTTTTCCGTTCCAAGCAAAGCCAAAATAAGGCATGCTTGAATAACTATAAACTCATACATACCTACATAAAACAAGACCAGGCCAAAATATTTACATGACCCTTGTCTCTGTGGCACAATCGGTCAGCGCATTCGGCTGTTAACCGAAAGGTTGGTGGTTCAAATCCACCCAGGGACGAGCTCAGTTGTACAAAATAACAAGAACTCTTTAATAGTCTAGACTAACTTATATCTGCATATTCATTATCAGGTACCGTTACTTACAAAAAGCTTCTTGTTTTTTTCCCAGAAATTTACTGCAGCAAACTGTTGCAAGTCCCTTTTCCGTTCCAAGCAAAGACAAAAAAAGGCATGTTTGAATAAGTATAAACTCAAACATACCTACAAAAAAAACAACCAGGCCACAATTTTTACATGATCTGTGTCTCTGTGGCGCAATCGGTCAGCGCGTTCGGCTGTTAACCGAAAGGTTGGTGGTTCAAATCCACCCAGGGACGAGCTCAGTTGTACAAAATAACAAGAACTCTTGAATAGTCTAGACTACCTTATATCTGCATATTCATTTTCAGGTACTTACAAAAAGCTTCTTCTTTTTTTCCAGAAATTTACTGCAGCAAACTGTTGCAAGTCCCTTTTCCGTTCCAAGCAAAGACAAAAAAAGGCATGTTTGAATAAGTATAAACTCAAACATACCTACAAAAAAAAAAAAACCAGGCCACAAATTTTACATGATCTGTGTCTCTGTGGCGCAATCGGTCAGCGCGTTCGGCTGTTAACCGAAAGGTTGGTGGTTCAAATCCACCCAGGGACGAGCTCAGTTGTACAAAATAACAAGAACTCTTTAATAGTCTAGACTAACTTATATCTGCATATTCATTATCAGGTACCGTTACTTACAAAAAGCTTCTTGTTTTTTTCCCAGAAATTTACTGCAGCAAACTGTTGCAAGTCCCTTTTCCGTTCCAAGCAAAGACAAAAAAAGGCATGTTTGAACAAGTATAAACTCAAACATACCTACAAAAAAGACAACCAGGCCACAATTTTTACTTGATCTGTGTCTCTGTGGCGCAATCAATCAGCGCGTTCGGCTGTTAATCGAAAGGTTGGTGGTTCAAATCCACCCAGGGACGAGCTCAGTAGTACAAAATAACAACAACTCTTGAATAGTCTAGACTACCTTATATCTGCATATTCATTTTCGGGTACTTACAAAAAGCTTCTTGTTTTTTTTCCAGAAATTTACTGCAGCAAAATGTTGCAAGTCCCTTTTCCGTTCCAAGCAAAGCCAAAATAAGGCATGCTTGAATAACTATAAACTCATACATACCTACATAAAACAAGACCAGGCCAAAATAATTACATGACCCTTGTCTCTGTGGCGCAATCGGTCAGCGCGTTTGGCTGTTAAACGAAAGGTTGGTGGTTCAAATCCACCCAGGGACGAGCTAAGTTGTACAAAATAACAAGAACACTTTAATAGTCTAGACTAACTTATATCTGCATATTCATTATCAGGTACTTACAAAAAGCTTCTTCTTTTTTTCCAGAAATTTACTGCAGCAAAATGTTGCAAGTCCCTTTTCCGTTCCAAGCAAAGCCAAAATAAGGCATGCTTGAATAACTATAAACTCATACATACCTACATAAAAAAAGACCAGGCCAAAATATTTACATAACCCGTGTCTCTGTGGCGCAATCGGTCAGCGCGTTCGGCTGTTAAGCGAAAGGTTGGTGGTTCAAATCCACCCAGGGACGAGTTGTACAAAATAACAAGAACTCTTGAATAGTCTAGATTACATTATATCTGCATATTCATTTTCGGGTACTTACAAAAAGCTTCTTCTTTTTTTCCAGAAATTTACTGCAGCAAAATGTTGCAAGTCCCTTTTCCGTTCCAAGCAAAGACAAAATAAGGCATGCTTGAATAACTATAAACTCATACATACCTACATAAAACAAGACCAGGCCAAAATATTTACATGATCTGTGTCTCTGTGGCGCAATCGGTCAGCGCGTTCAGCTGTTAACCGAAAGGTTGGTGGTTCAAATCCACCCAGGGACGAGCTCAGTTGTACAAAATAACAAGAACTCTTTAATAGTCTAGACTAACTTATATCTGCATATTCATTATCAGGTACCGTTACTTACAAAAAGCTTCTTATTTTTTTCCCAGAAATTTACTGCAGCAAACTGTTGCAAGTCCCTTTTCCGTTCCAAGCAAAGACAAAAAAAGGCATGTTTGAACAAGTATAAACTCAAACATACCTACAAAAAAGACAACCAGGCCACAATTTTTACTTGATCTGTGTCTCTGTGGCGCAATCGGTCAGCGCGTTCGGCTGTTAACCGAAAGGTTGGTGGTTCAAATCCACCCAGGGACGAGCTCAGTAGTACAAAATAACAACAACTCTTGAATAGTCTAGACTACCTTATATATCTGCATATTCATTTTCGGGTACTTACAAAAAGCTTCTTGTTTTTTTCCAGAAATTTACTGCAGCAAAATGTTGCAAGTCCCTTTTCCGTTCCAAGCAAAGCCAAAATAAGGCATGCTTGAATAACTATAAACTCATACATACCTACATAAAACAAGACCAGGCCAAAATAATTACATGACCCTTGTCTCTGTGGCGCAATCGGTCAGCGCGTTCGGCTGTTAACCGAAAGGATGGTGGTTCAAATCCACCCAGGGACGAGCTCAGTTGTACAAAATAACAAGAACTCTTTAATAGTCTAGACTAACTTATATCTGCATATTCATTATCAGGTACCGTTACTTACAAAAAGCTTCTTATTTTTTTCCCAGAAATTTACTGCAGCAAACTGTTGCAAGTCCCTTTTCCGTTCCAAGCAAAGACAAAAAAAGGCATGTTTGAATAAGTATAAACTCAAACATACCGGTACCTACAAAAAAAACAACAACCAGGACGCAATTTTTACATGATCTGTGTCTCTGTGGCGCAATCGGTCAGCGCGTTCGGCTGTTAACCGAAAGGATGGTGGTTCAAATCCACCCAGGGACGAGCTAAGTTGTACAAAATAACAAGAACACTTTAATAGTCTAGACTAACTTGTATCTGCATATTCATTATCAGGTACTTACAAAAAGCTTCTTCTTTTTTTCCAGAAATTTACTGCAGCAAAATGTTGCAAGTCCCTTTTCCGTTCCAAGCAAAGCCAAAATAAGGCATGCTTGAATATCTATAAACTCATACATACCTACATAAAACAAGACCAGGCCAAAATATTTACATAACCCGTGTCTCTGTGGCGCAATCGGTCAGCGCGTTCGGCTGTTAACCGAAAGGTTGGTGGTTTAAATCCACCCAGGGATGAGTTGTACAAAATAACAAGAACTCTGGAATAGTCTAGATTACCTTATATCTGCATATTCATTATCAGGTACCGTTACTTACAAAAAGCTTCTTGTTTTTTTCCCAGAAATTTACTGCAGCAAACTGTTGCAAGTCCCTTTTCCGTTCCAAGCAAAGACAAAAAAAGGCATGTTTGAATAAGTATAAACTCAAACATACCTACAAAAAAAAACAACCAGGCCACAAATTTTACATGATCTGTGTCTCTGTGGCGCAATCGGTCAGCGCGTTCGGCTGTTAACCGAAAGGTTGGTGGTTCAAATCCACCCAGGGACGAGCTCAGTTGTACAAAATAACAAGAACTCTTTAATAGTCTAGACTAACTTATATCTGCATATTCATTATCAGGTACCGTTACTTACAAAAAGCTTCTTGTTTTTTTCCCAGAAATTTACTGCAGCAAACTGTTGCAAGTCCCTTTTCCGTTCCAAGCAAAGACAAAAAAAGGCATGTTTGAACAAGTATAAACTCAAACATACCTACAAAAAAGACAACCAGGCCACAATTTTTACTTGATCTGTGTCTCTGTGGCGCAATCGGTCAGCGCGTTCGGCTGTTAACCGAAAGGTTGGTGGTTCAAATCCACCCAGGGACGAGCTCAGTAGTACAAAATAACAACAACTCTTGAATAGTCTAGACTACCTTATATATCTGCATATTCATTTTCGGGTACTTACAAAAAGCTTCTTGTTTTTTTCCAGAAATTTACTGCAGCAAAATGTTGCAAGTCCCTTTTCCGTTCCAAGCAAAGCCAAAATAAGGCATGCTTGAATAACTATAAACTCATACATACCTACATAAAACAAGACCAGGCCAAAATAATTACATGACCCTTGTCTCTGTGGCGCAATCGGTCAGCGCGTTCGGCTGTTAACCGAAAGGATGGTGGTTCAAATCCACCCAGGGACGAGCTCAGTTGTACAAAATAACAAGAACTCTTTAATAGTCTAGACTAACTTATATCTGCATATTCATTATCAGGTACCGTTACTTACAAAAAGCTTCTTATTTTTTTCCCAGAAATTTACTGCAGCAAACTGTTGCAAGTCCCTTTTCCGTTCCAAGCAAAGACAAAAAAAGGCATGTTTGAATAAGTATAAACTCAAACATACCGGTACCTACAAAAAAAACAACAACCAGGACGCAATTTTTACATGATCTGTGTCTCTGTGGCGCAATCGGTCAGCGCGTTCGGCTGTTAACCGAAAGGATGGTGGTTCAAATCCACCCAGGGACGAGCTAAGTTGTACAAAATAACAAGAACACTTTAATAGTCTAGACTAACTTGTATCTGCATATTCATTATCAGGTACTTACAAAAAGCTTCTTCTTTTTTTCCAGAAATTTACTGCAGCAAAATGTTGCAAGTCCCTTTTCCGTTCCAAGCAAAGCCAAAATAAGGCATGCTTGAATATCTATAAACTCATACATACCTACATAAAACAAGACCAGGCCAAAATATTTACATAACCCGTGTCTCTGTGGCGCAATCGGTCAGCGCGTTCGGCTGTTAACCGAAAGGTTGGTGGTTTAAATCCACCCAGGGATGAGTTGTACAAAATAACAAGAACTCTGGAATAGTCTAGATTACCTTATATCTGCATATTCATTATCAGGTACCGTTACTTACAAAAAGCTTCTTGTTTTTTTCCCAGAAATTTACTGCAGCAAACTGTTGCAAGTCCCTTTTCCGTTCCAAGCAAAGACAAAAAAAGGCATGTTTGAATAAGTATAAACTCAAACATACCTACAAAAAAAAAAAAACCAGGCCACAAATTTTACATGATCTGTGTCTCTGAGGCGCAATCGGTCAGCGCGTTCGGCTGTTAACCGAAAGGTTGGTGGTTCAAATCCACCCAGGGACGAGCTCAGTTGTACAAAATAACAAGAACTCTTTAATAGTCTAGACTAACTTATATCTGCATATTCATTATCAGGTACCGTTACTTACAAAAAGCTTCTTGTTTTTTTCCCAGAAATTTACTGCAGCAAACTGTTGCAAGTCCCTTTTCCGTTCCAAGCAAAGACAAAAAAAGGCATGTTTGAACAAGTATAAACTCAAACATACCTACAAAAAAGACAACCAGGCCACAATTTTTACTTGATCTGTGTCTCTGTGGCGCAATCGGTCAGCGCGTTCGGCTGTTAACCGAAAGGTTGGTGGATCAAATCCACCCAGGGACGAGCTCAGTTGTACAAAATAACAAGAACTCTTGAATAGTCTAGACTACCTTATATCTGCATATTCATTTTCAGGTACTTACAAAAAGCTTCTTCTTTTTTTCCAGAAATTTACTGCAGCAAACTGTTGCAAGTCCCTTTTCCGTTCCAAGCAAAGACAAAAAAAGGCATGTTTGAATAAGTATAAACTCAAACATACCTACAAAAAAACAACAACCAGGCCACAAATTTTACATGATTTGTGTCTCTGTGGCGCAATCGGTCAGCGCGTTCGGCTGTTAACCGAAAGGTTGGTGGTTCAAATCCACCCAGGGACGAGCTCAGTTGTACAAAATAACAAGAACTCTTGAATAGTCTAGACTACCTTATATCTGCATATTCATTATCAGGTACCGTTACTTACAAAAAGCTTCTTGTTTTTTTCCCAGAAATTTACTGCAGCAAACTGTTGCAAGTCCCTTTTCCGTTCCAAGCAAAGACAAAAAAAGGCATGTTTGAATAAGTATAAACTCAAACATACCTACAAAAAAGACAACCAGGCCACAATTTTTACTTGATCTGTGTCTCTGTGGCGCAATCGGTCAGCGCGTTCGGCTGTTAACCGAAAGGTTGGTGGTTCAAATCCACCCAGGGATGAGCTCAGTTGTACAAACTTAAAATAACTCTTGAATAGTCTAGACTACCTTATATCTGCATATTCATTATCAGATACCGTTACTTACAAAAAGCTTCTTGTTTTTTTCCCAGAAATTTACTGCAGCAAACTGTTGCAAGTCCCTTTTCCGTTCCAAGCAAAGACAAAAAAAGGCATGTTTGAATAAGTATAAACTCAAACATACCTACAAAAATACAACCAGGCCACAATTTTTACATGATCTGTGTCTCTGTGGCGCAATCGGTCAGCGCGTTCGGCTGTTAACCGAAAGGTTGGTGGTTCAAATCCACCCAGGGACGAGCTCAGTTGTACAAAATAACAACAACTCTTGAATAGTCTAGACTACCTTATATCTGCATATTCATTTTCGGGTACTTACAAAAAGCTTCTTCTTTTTTTCCAGAAATTTACTGCAGCAAAATGTTGCAAGTCCCTTTTCCGTTCCAAGCAAAGCCAAAATAAGGCATGCTTGAATAACTATAAACTCATACATACCTACATAAAACAAGACCAGGCCAAAATATTTACATGACCCTTGTCTCTGTGGCACAATCGGTCAGCGCATTCGGCTGTTAACCGAAAGGTTGGTGGTTCAAATCCACCCAGGGACGAGCTCAGTTGTACAAAATAACAAGAACTCTTTAATAGTCTAGACTAACTTATATCTGCATATTCATTATCAGGTACCGTTACTTACAAAAAGCTTCTTGTTTTTTTCCCAGAAATTTACTGCAGCAAACTGTTGCAAGTCCCTTTTCCGTTCCAAGCAAAGACAAAAAAAGGCATGTTTGAATAAGTATAAACTCAAACATACCTACAAAAAAAACAACCAGGCCACAATTTTTACATGATCTGTGTCTCTGTGGCGCAATCGGTCAGTGCGTTCCGCTGTTAACCGAAAGGTTGGTGGTTCAAATCCACCCAGGGACGAGCTCAGTTGTACAAAATAACAAGAACTCTTGAATAGTCTAGACTACCTTATATCTGCATATTCATTTTCAGGTACTTACAAAAAGCTTCTTCTTTTTTTCCAGAAATTTACTGCAGCAAACTGTTGCAAGTCCCTTTTCCGTTCCAAGCAAAGACAAAAAAAGGCATGTTTGAATAAGTATAAACTCAAACATACCTACAAAAAAAAAAAAACCAGGCCACAAATTTTACATGATCTGTGTCTCTGTGGCGCAATCGGTCAGCGCGTTCGGCTGTTAACCGAAAGGTTGGTGGTTCAAATCCACCCAGGGACGAGCTCAGTTGTACAAAATAACAAGAACTCTTTAATAGTCTAGACTAACTTATATCTGCATATTCATTATCAGGTACCGTTACTTACAAAAAGCTTCTTGTTTTTTTCCCAGAAATTTACTGCAGCAAACTGTTGCAAGTCCCTTTTCCGTTCCAAGCAAAGACAAAAAAAGGCATGTTTGAACAAGTATAAACTCAAACATACCTACAAAAAAGACAACCAGGCCACAATTTTTACTTGATCTGTGTCTCTGTGGCGCAATCAATCAGCGCGTTCGGCTGTTAATCGAAAGGTTGGTGGTTCAAATCCACCCAGGGACGAGCTCAGTAGTACAAAATAACAACAACTCTTGAATAGTCTAGACTACCTTATATCTGCATATTCATTTTCGGGTACTTACAAAAAGCTTCTTGTTTTTTTTCCAGAAATTTACTGCAGCAAAATGTTGCAAGTCCCTTTTCCGTTCCAAGCAAAGCCAAAATAAGGCATGCTTGAATAACTATAAACTCATACATACCTACATAAAACAAGACCAGGCCAAAATAATTACATGACCCTTGTCTCTGTGGCGCAATCGGTCAGCGCGTTTGGCTGTTAAACGAAAGGTTGGTGGTTCAAATCCACCCAGGGACGAGCTAAGTTGTACAAAATAACAAGAACACTTTAATAGTCTAGACTAACTTATATCTGCATATTCATTATCAGGTACTTACAAAAAGCTTCTTCTTTTTTTCCAGAAATTTACTGCAGCAAAATGTTGCAAGTCCCTTTTCCGTTCCAAGCAAAGCCAAAATAAGGCATGCTTGAATAACTATAAACTCATACATACCTACATAAAAAAAGACCAGGCCAAAATATTTACATAACCCGTGTCTCTGTGGCGCAATCGGTCAGCGCGTTCGGCTGTTAAGCGAAAGGTTGGTGGTTCAAATCCACCCAGGGACGAGTTGTACAAAATAACAAGAACTCTTGAATAGTCTAGATTACATTATATCTGCATATTCATTTTCGGGTACTTACAAAAAGCTTCTTCTTTTTTTCCAGAAATTTACTGCAGCAAAATGTTGCAAGTCCCTTTTCCGTTCCAAGCAAAGACAAAATAAGGCATGCTTGAATAACTATAAACTCATACATACCTACATAAAACAAGACCAGGCCAAAATATTTACATGACCCGTGTCTCTGTGGCGCAATCGGTCAGCGCGTTCAGCTGTTAACCGAAAGGTTGGTGGTTCAAATCCACCCAGGGACGAGCTCAGTTGTACAAAATAACAAGAACTCTTTAATAGTCTAGACTAACTTATATCTGCATATTCATTATCAGGTACCGTTACTTACAAAAAGCTTCTTATTTTTTTCCCAGAAATTTACTGCAGCAAACTGTTGGAAGTCCCTTTTCCGTTCCAAGCAAAGACAAAAAAAGGCATGTTTGAACAAGTATAAACTCAAACATACCTACAAAAAAGACAACCAGGCCACAATTTTTACTTGATCTGTGTCTCTGTGGCGCAATCGGTCAGCGCGTTCGGCTGTTAACCGAAAGGATGGTGGTTCAAATCCACCCAGGGACGAGCTAAGTTGTACAAAATAACAAGAACACTTTAATAGTCTAGACTAACTTGTATCTGCATATTCATTATCAGGTACTTACAAAAAGCTTCTTCTTTTTTTCCAGAAATTTACTGCAGCAAAATGTTGCAAGTCCCTTTTCCGTTCCAAGCAAAGCCAAAATAAGGCATGCTTGAATATCTATAAACTCATACATACCTACATAAAACAAGACCAGGCCAAAATATTTACATAACCCGTGTCTCTGTGGCGCAATCGGTCAGCGCGTTCGGCTGTTAACCGAAAGGTTGGTGGTTTAAATCCACCCAGGGATGAGTTGTACAAAATAACAAGAACTCTGGAATAGTCTAGATTACCTTATATCTGCATATTCATTATCAGGTACCGTTACTTACAAAAAGCTTCTTGTTTTTTTCCCAGAAATTTACTGCAGCAAACTGTTGCAAGTCCCTTTTCCGTTCCAAGCAAAGACAAAAAAAGGCATGTTTGAATAAGTATAAACTCAAACATACCTACAAAAAAAAAAAAACCAGGCCACAAATTTTACATGATCTGTGTCTCTGAGGCGCAATCGGTCAGCGCGTTCGGCTGTTAACCGAAAGGTTGGTGGTTCAAATCCACCCAGGGACGAGCTCAGTTGTACAAAATAACAAGAACTCTTTAATAGTCTAGACTAACTTATATCTGCATATTCATTATCAGGTACCGTTACTTACAAAAAGCTTCTTGTTTTTTTCCCAGAAATTTACTGCAGCAAACTGTTGCAAGTCCCTTTTCCGTTCCAAGCAAAGACAAAAAAAGGCATGTTTGAACAAGTATAAACTCAAACATACCTACAAAAAAGACAACCAGGCCACAATTTTTACTTGATCTGTGTCTCTGTGGCGCAATCGGTCAGCGCGTTCGGCTGTTAACCGAAAGGTTGGTGGATCAAATCCACCCAGGGACGAGCTCAGTTGTACAAAATAACAAGAACTCTTGAATAGTCTAGACTACCTTATATCTGCATATTCATTTTCAGGTACTTACAAAAAGCTTCTTCTTTTTTTCCAGAAATTTACTGCAGCAAACTGTTGCAAGTCCCTTTTCCGTTCCAAGCAAAGACAAAAAAAGGCATGTTTGAATAAGTATAAACTCAAACATACCTACAAAAAAACAACAACCAGGCCACAAATTTTACATGATTTGTGTCTCTGTGGCGCAATCGGTCAGCGCGTTCGGCTGTTAACCGAAAGGTTGGTGGTTCAAATCCACCCAGGGACGAGCTCAGTTGTACAAAATAACAAGAACTCTTGAATAGTCTAGACTACCTTATATCTGCATATTCATTATCAGGTACCGTTACTTACAAAAAGCTTCTTGTTTTTTTCCCAGAAATTTACTGCAGCAAACTGTTGCAAGTCCCTTTTCCGTTCCAAGCAAAGACAAAAAAAGGCATGTTTGAATAAGTATAAACTCAAACATACCTACAAAAATACAACCAGGCCACAATTTTTACATGATCTGTGTCTCTGTGGCGCAATCGGTCAGCGCGTTCGGCTGTTAACCGAAACGTTGGTGGTTCAAATCCACCCAGGGACGAGCTCAGTTGTACAAAATAACAACAACTCTTGAATAGTCTAGACTACCTTATATCTGCATATTCATTTTCGGGTACTTACAAAAAGCTTCTTCTTTTTTTCCAGAAATTTACTGCAGCAAAATGTTGCAAGTCCCTTTTCCGTTCCAAGCAAAGCCAAAATAAGGCATGCTTGAATAACTATAAACTCATACATACCTACATAAAACAAGACCAGGCCAAAATATTTACATGACCCTTGTCTCTGTGGCACAATCGGTCAGCGCATTCGGCTGTTAACCGAAAGGTTGGTGGTTCAAATCCACCCAGGGACGAGTTGTACAAAATAACAAGAACTCTTGAATAGTCTAGATTACATTATATCTGCATATTCATTTTCGGGTACTTACAAAAAGCTTCTTCTTTTTTTCCAGAAATTTACTGCAGCAAAATGTTGCAAGTCCCTTTTCCGTTCCAAGCAAAGACAAAATAAGGCATGCTTGAATAACTATAAACTCATACATACCTACATAAAACAAGACCAGGCCAAAATATTTACATGACCCGTGTCTCTGTGGCGCAATCGGTCAGCGCGTTCAGCTGTTAACCGAAAGGTTGGTGGTTCAAATCCACCCAGGGACGAGCTCAGTTGTACAAAATAACAAGAACTCTTTAATAGTCTAGACTAACTTATATCTGCATATTCATTATCAGGTACCGTTACTTACAAAAAGCTTCTTATTTTTTTCCCAGAAATTTACTGCAGCAAACTGTTGGAAGTCCCTTTTCCGTTCCAAGCAAAGACAAAAAAAGGCATGTTTGAACAAGTATAAACTCAAACATACCTACAAAAAAGACAACCAGGCCACAATTTTTACTTGATCTGTGTCTCTGTGGCGCAATCGGTCAGCGCGTTCGGCTGTTAACCGAAAGGATGGTGGTTCAAATCCACCCAGGGACGAGCTAAGTTGTACAAAATAACAAGAACACTTTAATAGTCTAGACTAACTTGTATCTGCATATTCATTATCAGGTACTTACAAAAAGCTTCTTCTTTTTTTCCAGAAATTTACTGCAGCAAAATGTTGCAAGTCCCTTTTCCGTTCCAAGCAAAGCCAAAATAAGGCATGCTTGAATATCTATAAACTCATACATACCTACATAAAACAAGACCAGGCCAAAATATTTACATAACCCGTGTCTCTGTGGCGCAATCGGTCAGCGCGTTCGGCTGTTAACCGAAAGGTTGGTGGTTTAAATCCACCCAGGGATGAGTTGTACAAAATAACAAGAACTCTGGAATAGTCTAGATTACCTTATATCTGCATATTCATTATCAGGTACCGTTACTTACAAAAAGCTTCTTGTTTTTTTCCCAGAAATTTACTGCAGCAAACTGTTGCAAGTCCCTTTTCCGTTCCAAGCAAAGACAAAAAAAGGCATGTTTGAATAAGTATAAACTCAAACATACCTACAAAAAAAAAAAAACCAGGCCACAAATTTTACATGATCTGTGTCTCTGAGGCGCAATCGGTCAGCGCGTTCGGCTGTTAACCGAAAGGTTGGTGGTTCAAATCCACCCAGGGACGAGCTCAGTTGTACAAAATAACAAGAACTCTTTAATAGTCTAGACTAACTTATATCTGCATATTCATTATCAGGTACCGTTACTTACAAAAAGCTTCTTGTTTTTTTCCCAGAAATTTACTGCAGCAAACTGTTGCAAGTCCCTTTTCCGTTCCAAGCAAAGACAAAAAAAGGCATGTTTGAACAAGTATAAACTCAAACATACCTACAAAAAAGACAACCAGGCCACAATTTTTACTTGATCTGTGTCTCTGTGGCGCAATCGGTCAGCGCGTTCGGCTGTTAACCGAAAGGTTGGTGGATCAAATCCACCCAGGGACGAGCTCAGTTGTACAAAATAACAAGAACTCTTGAATAGTCTAGACTACCTTATATCTGCATATTCATTTTCAGGTACTTACAAAAAGCTTCTTCTTTTTTTCCAGAAATTTACTGCAGCAAACTGTTGCAAGTCCCTTTTCCGTTCCAAGCAAAGACAAAAAAAGGCATGTTTGAATAAGTATAAACTCAAACATACCTACAAAAAAAAAACAACCAGGCCACAAATTTTACATGATCTGTGTCTCTGTGGCGCAATCGGTCAGCGCGTTCGGCTGTTAACCGAAAGGTTGGTGGTTCAAATCCACCCAGGGACGAGCTCAGTTGTACAAAATAACAAGAACTCTTGAATAGTCTAGACTAACTTATATCTGCATATTCATTATCAGGTACCGTTACTTACAAAAAGCTTCTTGTTTTTTTCCCAGAAATTTACTGCAGCAAACTGTTGCAAGTCCCTTTTCCGTTCCAAGCAAAGACAAAAAAAGGCATGTTTGAACAAGTATAAACTCAAACATACCTACAAAAAAAACAACCAGGCCACAATTTTTACATGATCTGTGTCTCTGTGGCGCAATCGGTCAGCGCGTTCGGCTGTTAACCGAAAGGTTGGTGGTTCAAATCCACCCAGGGACGAGCTCAGTAGTACAAAATAACAACAACTCTTGAATAGTCTAGACTACCTTATATCTGCATATTCATTTTCGGGTACTTACAAAAAGCTTCTTCTTTTTTTCCAGAAATTTACTGCAGCAAAATGTTGCAAGTCCCTTTTCCGTTCCAAGCAAAGCCAAAATAAGGCATGCTTGAATAACTATAAACTCATACATACCTACATAAAACAAGACCAGGCCAAAATAATTACATGACCCTTGTCTCTGTGGCGCAATCGGTCAGCGCGTTCGGCTGTTAACCGAAAGGATGGTGGTTCAAATCCACCCAGGGACGAGCTCAGTTGTACAAAATAACAAGAACTCTTTAATAGTCTAGACTAACTTATATCTGCATATTCATTATCAGGTACCGTTACTTACAAAAAGCTTCTTATTTTTTTCCCAGAAATTTACTGCAGCAAACTGTTGCAAGTCCCTTTTCCGTTCCAAGCAAAGACAAAAAAAGGCATGTTTGAATAAGTATAAACTCAAACATACCTACAAAAAAAACAACAACCAGGACGCAATTTTTACATGATCTGTGTCTCTGTGGCGCAATCGGTCAGCGCGTTCGGCTGTTAACCGAAAGGTTGGTGGTTCAAATCCACCCAGGGACGAGCTCAGTTGTACATAATAACAAGAACTCTTTTATAGTCTAGACTAACTTATATCTGCATATTCATTATCAGGTACCGTTACTTACAAAAAGCTTCTTATTTTTTTCCAGAAATTTACTGCAGCAAACTGTTGCAAGTCCCTTTTCCGTTCCAAGCAAAGACAAAAAAAGGCATGTTTGAATAAGTATAAACTCAAACATACCTACAAAAAAACAACAACCAGGCCACAAATTTTACATGATCTGTGTCTCTGTGGCGCAATCGGTCAGCGCGTTCGGCTGTTAACCGAAAGGTTGGTGGTTCAAATCCACCCAGGGACGAGCTCAGTTGTACAAAATAACAAGAACTCTTTAATAGTCTAGACTAACTTATATCTGCATATTCATTATCAGGTACCGTTACTTACAAAAAGCTTCTTGTTTTTTTCCCAGAAATTTACTGCAGCAAACTGTTGCAAGTCCCTTTTCCGTTCCAAGCAAAGACAAAAAAAGGCATGTTTGAATAAGTATAAACTCAAACATACCTACAAAAAAACAACCAGGCCACAATTTTTACATGATCTGTGTCTCTGTGGCGCAATCGGTCAGCGCGTTCGGCTGTTAACCGAAAGGTTGGTGGTTCAAATCCACCCAGGGACGAGCTCAGTAGTACAAAATAACAACAACTCTTGAATAGTCTAGACTACCTTATATATCTGCATATTCATTTTCGGGTACTTACAAAAAGCTTCTTGTTTTTTTCCAGAAATTTACTGCAGCAAAATGTTGCAAGTCCCTTTTCCGTTCCAAGCAAAGCCAAAATAAGGCATGCTTGAATAACTATAAACTCATACATACCTACATAAAACAAGACCAGGCCAAAATAATTACATGACCCTTGTCTCTGTGGCGCAATCGGTCAGCGCGTTCGGCTGTTAACCGAAAGGTTGGTGGTTCAAATCCACCCAGGGACGAGCTCAGTTGTACAAAATAACAAGAACTCTTTAATAGTCTAGACCAGAACTGGGCATTGTAAGGCCCCAGGGCCACATGCGGCCCTTTGGTTGACTCTGACCGGCCCCCGTAAGGGGAGTCACAACAAAAAAATAGTTTCTAATTTTACCTCATTTGTGGACTGCATTGCTTTAATTTTGATGTCTTTTTAAAATTCACGTACAAAATGATGCAATATGTAAATCAAGACATGCGCAATGTGCATGATTGCATTGTTAAGTCACAAGACAACGTTAGCCCTCAAAAATGTCCACTCATGCTTTTTATTTTGTTGATTAATCATAACTAATACTTTTACCAGTTTGTCTAAACAATGATATTTACTGCTTTTAATAAAGAAATACTATTAATATGCAGTATTGAATTATGTCATTTTGCCCGGCCCCCCACAATATTTTCTATTTCTCATGTGGCCCCATGGAAAAAATAATTGCCCACCCCTGGTCTAGACTAACTTATATCTGCATATTCATTATCAGGTACCGTTACTTACAAAAAGCTTCTTATTTTTTTCCCAGAAATTTACTGCAGCAAACTGTTGCAAGTCCCTTTTCCGTTCCAAGCAAAGACAAAAAAAGGCATGTTTGAATAAGTATAAACTCAAACATACCTACAAAAAAAACAACCAGGCCACAATTTTTACATGATCTGTGTCTCTGTGGCGCAATCGGTCAGCGCGTTCGGCTGTTAACCGAAAGGTTGGTGGTTCAAATCCACCCAGGGACGAGCTCAGTTGTACAAAATAACAAGAACTCTTGAATAGTCTAGACTACCTTATATCTGCATATTCATTTTCAGGTACTTACAAAAAGCTTCTTCTTTTTTTTCAGAAATTTACTGCAGCAAACTGTTGCAAGTCCCTTTTCCGTTCCAAGCAAAGACAAAAAAAGGCATGTTTGAATAAGTATAAACTCAAACATACCTACAAAAAAAACAACCAGGCCACAAATTTTACATGATCTGTGTCTCTGTGGCGCAATCGGTCAGCGCGTTCGGCTGTTAACCGAAAGGTTGGTGGTTCAAATCCACCCAGGGACGAGCTCAGTTGTACAAAATAACAAGAACTCTTTAATAGTCTAGACTAACTTATATCTGCATATTCATTATCAGGTACCGTTACTTACAAAAAGCTTCTTGTTTTTTTCCCAGAAATTTACTGCAGCAAACTGTTGCAAGTCCCTTTTCCGTTCCAAGCAAAGACAAAAAAAGGCATGTTTGAACAAGTATAAACTCAAACATACCTACAAAAAAACAACCAGGCCACAATTTTTACATGATCTGTGTCTCTGTGGCGCAATCGGTCAGCGCGTTCGGCTGTTAACCGAAAGGTTGGTGGTTCAAATCCACCCAGGGACGAGCTCAGTTGTACAAAATAACAACAACTCTTGAATAGTCTAGACTACCTTATATCTGCATATTCATTTTCGGGTACTTACAAAAAGCTTCTTCTTTTTTTCCAGAAATTTACTGCAGCAAAATGTTGCAAGTCCCTTTTCCGTTCCAAGCAAAGCCAAAATAAGGCATGCTTGAATAACTATAAACTCATACATACCTACATAAAACAAGACCAGGCCAAAATATTTACATGACCCTTGTCTCTGTGGCGCAATCGGTCAGCGCGTTCGGCTGTTAACCGAAAGGTTGGTGGTTCAAATCCACCCAGGGACGAGCTCAGTTGTACAAAATAACAAGAACTCTTTAATAGTCTAGACTAACTTATATCTGCATATTCATTATCAGGTACCGTTACTTACAAAAAGCTTCTTATTTTTTTCCCAGAAATTTACTGCAGCAAACTGTTGCAAGTCCCTTTTCCGTTCCAAGCAAAGACAAAAAAAGGCATGTTTGAATAAGTATAAACTCAAACATACCTACAAAAAAAACAACAACCAGGACGCAATTTTTACATGATCTGTGTCTCTGTGGCGCAATCGGTCAGCGCGTTCGGCTGTTAACCGAAAGGTTGGTGGTTCAAATCCACCCAGGGACGAGCTCAGTTGTACATAATAACAAGAACTCTTTTATAGTCTAGACTAACTTATATCTGCATATTCATTATCAGGTACCGTTACTTACAAAAAGCTTCTTATTTTTTTCCAGAAATTTACTGCAGCAAACTGTTGCAAGTCCCTTTTCCGTTCCAAGCAAAGACAAAAAAAGGCATGTTTGAATAAGTATAAACTCAAACATACCTACAAAAAAACAACAACCAGGCCACAAATTTTACATGATCTGTGTCTCTGTGGCGCAATCGGTCAGCGCGTTCGGCTGTTAACCGAAAGGTTGGTGGTTCAAATCCACCCAGGGACGAGCTCAGTTGTACAAAATAACAAGAACTCTTGAATAGTCTAGACTACCTTATATCTGCATATTCATTATCAGGTACCGTTACTTACAAAAAGCTTCTTGTTTTTTTCCCAGAAATTTACTGCAGCAAACTGTTGCAAGTCCCTTTTCCGTTCCAAGCAAAGACAAAAAAAGGCATGTTTGAATAAGTATAAACTCAAACATACCTACAAAAAAACAACCAGGCCACAATTTTTACATGATCTGTGTCTCTGTGGCGCAATCGGTCAGCGCGTTCGGCTGTTAACCGAAACGTTGGTGGTTCAAATCCACCCAGGGACGAGCTCAGTAGTACAAAATAACAACAACTCTTGAATAGTCTAGACTACCTTATATCTGCATATTCATTTTCGGGTACTTACAAAAAGCTTCTTCTTTTTTTCCAGAAATTTACTGCAGCAAAATGTTGCAAGTCCCTTTTCCGTTCCAAGCAAAGCCAAAATAAGGCATGCTTGAATAACTATAAACTCATACATACCTACATAAAACAAGACCAGGCCAAAATAATTACATGACCCTTGTCTCTGTGGCACAATCGGTCAGCGCATTCGGCTGTTAACCGAAAGGTTGGTGGTTCAAATCCACCCAGGGACGAGCTCAGTTGTACAAAATAACAAGAACTCTTTAATAGTCTAGACTAACTTATATCTGCATATTCATTATCAGGTACCGTTACTTACAAAAAGCTTCTTATTTTTTTCCCAGAAATTTACTGCAGCAAACTGTTGCAAGTCCCTTTTCCGTTCCAAGCAAAGACAAAAAAAGGCATGTTTGAATAAGTATAAACTCAAACATACCTACAAAAAAAACAACCAGGCCACAATTTTTACATGATCTGTGTCTCTGTGGCGCAATCGGTCAGCGCGTTCGGCTGTTAACCGAAAGGTTGGTGGTTCAAATCCACCCAGGGACGAGCTCAGTTGTACAAAATAACAAGAACTCTTGAATAGTCTAGACTACCTTATATCTGCATATTCATTATCAGGTACTTACAAAAAGCTTCTTCTTTTTTTCCAGAAATTTACTGCAGCAAACTGCAAGTCCCTTTTCCGTTCCAAGCAAAGACAAAAAAAGGCATGTTTGAATAAGTATAAACTCAAACATACCTACAAAAAAAACAACCAGGCCACAAATTTTACATGATCTGTGTCTCTGTGGCGCAATCGGTCAGCGCGTTCGGCTGTTAACCGAAAGGTTGGTGGTTCAAATCCACCCAGGGACGAGCTCAGTTGTACAAAATAACAAGAACTCTTGAATAGTCTAGACTAACTTATATCTGCATATTCATTATCAGGTACCGTTACTTACAAAAAGCTTCTTGTTTTTTTCCCAGAAATTTACTGCAGCAAACTGTTGCAAGTCCCTTTTCCGTTCCAAGCAAAGACAAAAAAAGGCATGTTTGAACAAGTATAAACTCAAACATACCTACAAAAAAGACAACCAGGCCACAATTTTAACTTGATCTGTGTCTCTGTGGCGCAATCGGTCAGCGCGTTCGGCTGTTAACCGAAAGGTTGGTGGTTCAAATCCACCCAGGGACGAGCTCAGTAGTACAAAATAACAACAACTCTTGAATAGTCTAGACTACCTTATATATCTGCATATTCATTTTCGGGTACTTACAAAAAGCTTCTTGTTTTTTTCCAGAAATTTACTGCAGCAAAATGTTGCAAGTCCCTTTTCCGTTCCAAGCAAAGCCAAAATAAGGCATGCTTGAATAACTATAAACTCATACATACCTACATAAAACAAGACCAGGCCAAAATAATTACATGACCCTTGTCTCTGTGGCGCAATCGGTCAGCGCGTTCGGCTGTTAACCGAAAGGATGGTGGTTCAAATCCACCCAGGGACGAGCTCAGTTGTACAAAATAACAAGAACTCTTTAATAGTCTAGACTAACTTATATCTGCATATTCATTATCAGGTACCGTTACTTACAAAAAGCTTCTTATTTTTTTCCCAGAAATTTACTGCAGCAAACTGTTGCAAGTCCCTTTTCCGTTCCAAGCAAAGACAAAAAAAGGCATGTTTGAATAAGTATAAACTCAAACATACCTACAAAAAAAACAACAACCAGGACGCAATTTTTACATGATCTGTGTCTCTGTGGCGCAATCGGTCAACGCGTTCGGCTGTTAACCGAAAGGTTGGTGGTTCAAATCCACCCAGGGACGAGCTCAGTTGTACATAATAACAAGAACTCTTTTATAGTCTAGACTAACTTATATCTGCATATTCATTATCAGGTACCGTTACTTACAAAAAGCTTCTTATTTTTTTCCAGAAATTTACTGCAGCAAACTGTTGCAAGTCCCTTTTCCATTCCAAGCAAAGACAAAAAAAGGCATGTTTGAATAAGTATAAACTCAAACATATCTACAAAAAAAACAACAACCAGGCCGCAATTTTTAAGTGATCTATGTCTCTGTGGCGCAATCGGTCAGCGCGTTCGGCTGTTAACCGAAAGGTTGGTGGTTCAAATCCACCCAGGGACGAGCTCAGTTGTACAAACTTACAATAACTCTTGAATAGTCTAGACTACATTATATCTGTATATTCATTTTCAGGTACTTACAAAAAGCTTCTTCTTTTTTTCCAGAAATTTACTGCAGCAAACTGTTGCAAGTCCCTTTTCTGTTCCAAGCAAAGCCAAAATAAGGCATGTTTGAATAAGTATAAACTCAAACATACCTACAAAAAAGACAACCAGGCCACAATTTTTACTTGATCTGTGTCTCTGTGGCGCAATCGGTCAGCGCGTTCGGCTGTTAACCGAAAGGTTGGTGGTTCAAATCCACCCAGGGACGAGCTCAGTAGTACAAAATAACAACAACTCTTGAATAGTCTAGACTACCTTATATCTGCATATTCATTTTCGGGTACTTACAAAAAGCTTCTTGTTTTTTTCCAGAAATTTACTGCAGCAAAATGTTGCAAGTCCCTTTTCCGTTCCAAGCAAAGCCAAAATAAGGCATGCTTGAATAACTACAAACTCATACATACCTACATAAAACAAGACCAGGCCAAAATAATTACATGACCCTTGTCTCTGTGGCGCAATCGGTCAGCGCGTTCGGCTGTTAACCGAAAGGTTGGTGGTTCAAATCCACCCAGGGACGAGCTCAGTTGTACAAAATAACAAGAACTCTTTAATAGTCTAGACTAACTTATATCTGCATATTCATTATCAGGTACCGTTACTTACAAAAAGCTTCTTGTTTTTTTCCCAGAAATTTACTGCAGCAAACTGTTGCAAGTCCCTTTTCCGTTCCAAGCAAAGACAAAAAAAGGCATGTTTGAACAAGTATAAACTCAAACATACCTACAAAAAAGACAACCAGGCCACAATTTTTACTTGATCTGTGTCTCTGTGGCGCAATCGGTCAGCGCGTTCGGCTGTTAACCGAAAGGTTGGTGGTTCAAATCCACCCAGGGACGAGCTCAGTTGTACAAAATAACAACAACTCTTGAATAGTCTAGACTACCTTATATCTGCATATTCATTTTCGGGTACTTACAAAAAGCTTCTTGTTTTTTTCCAGAAATTTACTGCAGCAAAATGTTGCAAGTCCCTTTTCCGTTCCAAGCAAAGCCAAAATAAGGCATGCTTGAATAACTATAAACTCATACATACCTAAATAAAACAAGACCAGGCCAAAATATTTACAAGACCCTTGTCTCTGTGGCGCAATCGGTCAGCGCGTTCGGCTGTTAACCGAAAGGTTGGTGGTTCAAATCCACCCAGGGACGAGCTCAGTTGTACATAATAACAAGAATTCTTTTATAGTCTAGACTAACTTATATCTGCATATTCATTATCAGGTACCGTTACTTACAAAAAGCTCCTTATTTTTTTCCCAGAAATTTACTGCAGCAAACTGTTGCAAGTCCCTTTTCCGTTCCAAGCAAAGACAAAAAAAGGCATGTTTGAATAAGTATAAACTCAAACATACCTACAAAAAAAACAACAACCAGGACGCAATTTTTACATGATCTATGTCTCTGTGGCGCAATCGGTCAGCGCGTCCTGCTGTTAACCGAAAGGTTGGTGGTTCAAATCCACCCAGTTACGAGCTAAGTTGTACAAAATAATAGGAACTCTTGAATAGTCTAGACTACCTTATATCTGCATATTCATTTTCAGGTACTTACAAAAAGCTTCTTCTTTTTTTCCAGAAATTTACTGCAGCAAACTGTTGCAAGTCCCTTTTCCGTTCCAAGCAAAGACAAAAAAAGGCATGTTTGAATAAGTATAAACTCAAACATACCTACAAAAAAACAACAACCAGGCCACAAATTTTACATGATTTGTGTCTCTGTGGCGCAATCGGTCAGCGCGTTCGGCTGTTAACCGAAAGGTTGGTGGTTCAAATCCACCCAGGGACGAGCTCAGTTGTACAAAATAACAAGAACTCTTGAATAGTCTAGACTACCTTATATCTGCATATTCATTATCAGGTACCGTTACTTACAAAAAGCTTCTTGTTTTTTTCCCAGAAATTTACTGCAGCAAACTGTTGCAAGTCCCTTTTCCGTTCCAAGCAAAGCCAAAATAAGGCATGCTTGAATAACTATAAACTCAAACATACCTACATAAAACAAGACCAGGCCAAATTATTTACATGACCCTTGTCTCTGTGGCGCAATCGGTCAGCGCATTCGGCTGTTAACCGAAAGGTTGGTGGTTCAAATCCACCCAGGGACGAGCTCAGTTGTACAAACTTACAATAACTCTTTAATAGTCTAGACTAACTTATATCTGCATATTCATTGTCAGGTACCGTTACTTACAAAAAGCTTCTTGTTTTTTTCCCAGAAATTTACTGCAGCAAACTGTTGCAAGTCCCTTTTCCGTTCCAAGCAAAGACAAAAAAAGGCATGTTTGAATAAGTATAAACTCAAACATACCTACAGAAAAGACAACCAGGCCGCAATTTTTACTTGATCTGTGTCTCTGTGGCGCAATCGGTCAGCGCGTTCGGCTGTTAACCGAAAGGTTGGTGGTTCAAATCCACCCAGGGACGAGCTCAGTTGTACAAACTTACAATAACTCTTGAATAGTCTAGACTACCTTATATCTGCATATTCATTATCAGGTACCGTTACTTACAAAAAGCTTCTTGTTTTTTTCCCAAAAATTTACTGCAGCAAACTGTTGCAAGTCCCTTTTCCGTTCCAAGCAAAGACAAAAAAAGGCATGTTTGAACAAGTATAAACTCAAACATACCTACAAAAAAGACAACCAGGCCACAATTTTTACTTGATCTGTGTCTCTGTGGCGCAATCGGTCAGCGCGTTCGGCTGTTAACCGAAAGGTTGGTGGTTCAAATCCACCCAGGGACGAGCTCAGTAGTACAAAATAACAACAACTCTTGAATAGTCTAGACTACCTTATATATCTGCATATTCATTTTCGGGTACTTACAAAAAGCTTCTTGTTTTTTTCCAGAAATTTACTGCAGCAAAATGTTGCAAGTCCCTTTTCCGTTCCAAGCAAAGCCAAAATAAGGCATGCTTGAATAACTATAAACTCATACATACCTACATAAAACAAGACCAGGCCAAAATAATTACATGACCCTTGTCTCTGTGGCGCAATCGGTCAGCGCGTTCGGCTGTTAACCGAAAGGTTGGTGGTTCAAATCCACCCAGGGACGAGCTCAGTTGTACAAAATAACAAGAACTCTTTAATAGTCTAGAGTCTAGACTAACTTATATCTGCATATTCATTATCAGGTACCGTTACTTACAAAAAGCTTCTTGTTTTTTTCCCAGAAATTTACTGCAGCAAACTGCAAGTCCCTTTTCCGTTCCAAGCAAAGACAAAAAAAGGCATGTTTGAATAAGTATAAA
>JBBPBX010054330.1:0-23513 GCA_038048925.1 Garcialebias charrua
GGCGCATAAACCACGTAACTTGAAACAATGCTTTTCAATGGGAGGGCGTTCGTAACCATGAAACGTCGTAACTCGAGACCGTCGTAACCCGGGGACTACCTGTATTTATTTGTTAAATTGTTAGGTTTCTTGATCTGGGACCTGAGTCCAAATTCGTACCACAAACATGCAAATGTGAGCTGGTATGACAACAAAAAAAAATCCTTGAATCTTAAATTGAGTTACTTCTTTTGTTAGAAGTTATACTGTATTTGACAAATGTCAATGGTGTCTGGTACTTTGAAAGTACCCTGCTTTTGTTAAATTTTGTTCAACTGCCCAAAAAAATCACTACTTTTATTCAAAACCTAACTCAAGCAGGTTTTAATGTTACCACCCCTTTTTCTGGCTGAGCTGGGTTGTGACTTCCATTTACAATTTTGGCTTTCCATGGTGCCTTCTTGTGTTGTTCGTTTTCAGACAAGCCCCTTCCCTCTCGGTTTTGAAATCCCATTTATAAACCCACTACTATTCCGTAGCTTTCAACATCAGATGATTTGTGTTTTGAACCTGTATGCTTCACACACTCATTATATTTATTATCTGCAACGTTTTTATGTCTACATTCTGATTTAACTTCATTTTGTATGTTGCTTTTTGTGTTGCCTGTTTTTCTGTTTGTACAGCACTTTGGCTGGCCTTGTCACTGTTTTAAGTGCTCTATAAATAAAATGGTATGGTATGGTTTTACCCTTAAACTACTTTTTGCTAAGTCCTGACCACTGTAGACTGAAGTCATTTGATTAATTTGGCCATTCTGAAGTGTTGTGAGTTATCAATAATTATCAGTTGTGACCCAACAAAGTTAAGTCAGGTCCTCTGGACGGTTTCTTTTTGTTGAAGCTTTTCATCTTTCAAACAAAAGACTTCATCAGTCCGAGGAGCCACAACTCAGTCTTATAAATAACACCTTCTCATAGTGGATCAACCAGTTCGATGGTGGTAAGATGGTTTCGAGAGTCCGCCCTCTCCCCTGTCGACTCGTGTGAGGGAGCCATGGCCAAAGCGGTTCAAAACATAAAAGTTCATGCTCAGTAATCCTGGTCAAAAATTCATCAAAGTTAAGTCAGGTCCTCTGGACAGTTTCTTTTTGTTAAAATGTTTCGTCTTTCATTCAGAAAACTTCATCAAACTTCAAGCACACCATCCAGAGGACCTGACTTAACTTTGTTGGATTTTTTTACCTGAATTATTGAGCAAGAACACTGATATCAGTTGTGGCATTTGTCACAAATAATGGAGTATGAATAAATGAATAAAAATTAAAATGAATAAAAATCCATTAGACAAAACATAATTTGAAACTGGCCAGTCTATTTCTTCAGGAGCTGTTGCTGTGGAGATTCTATGACTCAAACATCTTGCCATGTTAGTTTTGTCAAAGTTGCTCAAATTCTTACCTTTATTCCTATTTTCTACCTTCAACACACCAACTTCAAGGGTAGGATGTTCACTGATGCTTGATCAATCCAACTTTATGCCAGGAGTCATTCTACCAATTGATTATTTTCCTTCACCAGTCAGAGGTCACAAGCTTGATGGATGGTGCACCAGCTCATATCAACACATTGAATAACAAAAATCCCATGTGGGAGTTTGTGGGCTGCAGTTTAGCTGCATTTATGTCTAGTTTAATGTTTCTTTTTCCAATAATTGCTGACTGACTTCTCACCTTTTTCGTTTGTTTAATTCAACAGAATACTGTAAAAGCAGTAACATATTTGAATGATGTTTACCTGAAGAGCAAACAATCAAACTAACTGTCTCAATCTATGTCAGGCTGAGCTAGCGAGCATGAGATGTGAGAGTTCTACCGGTATTTCAAATTTAGCAAAGAAACACTATCATTTATTTCTTGTTTTTTTTGTGCCTTTTATTCATATCTATAAAAATCTTTGAAATGTTTACACTAGTACAATCCTTGGTAAACTTTACTACTTTAATAATTCTGAAAGTGAATTTAAAACTGTTTTAAATTCCAAAAAGTATTTTTATGCACATTTTTAACTGCACACATGCAGCTGCAAAAGCAGTTGTCTTCCAAGCTGACAAATGATGATAAATAAAGATGAATTAAAAAAAATGACAGTGGTTGCACCCCCTCTGGAACGAGAGAGGAATTTAGGTCTACTTCTCCAACTGCAGTTTGTATTTTACATATTTCTTTACCACAAAGTTACCTTTAAAGTATGACAGGAAACACTCATGCTGCTCGACAAAAAAACAAAAACAAAAACAAAAAACAGGACTTAAATGATCCAAGTTTATTTGCAAACATTTTTATAGTGAATAAAAATTATGATGATGAAAACCAGCATTTGCCAAGAAGAAAAGTAATGAATTTATGATTATTATTAAATTAATTTGATTCATTTTATTCAGACTGGGAAGGATGAAAGACAAAAAGAGGCAATGTAGCAGACTTGCAAGTGAACCCTGAATGAGACAAACATTTTTCCACCCCCAACAGGAAAAAAACTTGAGGGAAAACTGAAAGCTATGCACCATAACTCATGTTCCCTGAAGGAAGGGAACGAGGTGCAACATACTTGCTATGGGAATTGCGCCCCGCACGATTACCTGAAGGAATACACTCACGCCTTTACGGCTAGGGCGTCAACGCCGCGCCAGAGGCCCCGCCCTCTGGGTATTTAAGCGGCTGACGCCCATCCATCTTTCTCCAAAATTGCACTTCACCGAGCTTTCAGCATTGAAAAGGGCCAGATATGTTGCACCTTGTTCCCTTCCTTCAGGGAACATGAGTTATGGTGCATAACTTTCAGTTCCCTTTCAGTCTGGTTCTCTCGGTGCAACATACTTGCTAAGGGAACGTAATTCATTCACGCCCTTGAAATGCTCAGTAAAATGCATGCTAGTGTGAACGTCTGCCTTTGGCCAGCAGGCATCTCAAGGCTACTTTCTACTGTGTGTTAGAAAGAACGGCCTGAGTGACATCACACGCAGTAACATCCAAACTGTAATGCTTTGCAAAAGTCTTTAATGAACTCCAGTTCGCAGCAGCGCAAATGTCTGCAACTGGTACACCCTTGAACAGTGACCACGAAGTGGCCAAGCCCCTTGTCGAGTGAGCGTGCACTCCAGAGGGCACCTGTTGACCTTTGCTACTGTACGCCCTTTTAATGGCCTCTGTCACCCAATGTGAGAGGCGTTGTTCCGGTAGCAGGTGCTGCAAAGCACACGATCAGTTGATTTGTTTTCCTCCATTTGGCTGTTCTCTGCATGTAAATGCGTAAAGCTCTCACTGGGCAGAGAGCCTTCAGCCTCTCCTGTTCCTGAGTGAGGACAAGAGCAGGTAAAAAGGAGGAGTGTTACATGCCCCAGGCATGTAATTTATTTTAGTAAGAGATCAAAATTGTTTAAAGGTTTTTTGAAGTTTTTTGTTTAAAGATTTTGAGCAGAGGCATGAGCTCTTTAGAGGTTGAGCATGAGCTGTTTAGAGGCTGTAGGAGACTAATTGATTGCAGCTGGTGCTCATTAGTTGTAGGTGGAGGTAGTTGCTCTCTCTCCCTATATTAGGTCCAAGCCACACAGCAGAGGTGTGTTTCAAGTTCCAAGTGGGGGTTCAAGCAAGCAGAGGAGGTCCAAGTGAGAGTGGCAGCAGGAGGAGATCCATGCTGCATGAGGAGCTGAGGTTCCAGCAGCCCCAGAACCAGACGCTGATGAATGAGCAGCTGATCCAAGCAGCTGCAGCAGTCTGGGATGAAGGAGCATCAGGCCTGATGATGAAGCAGCAGACCTGATGATGAGGCAGCAGCAGCAGAAGCTGAACAGAGGTCTGTAGCAGCAACAGCAGCAAAAGCAGCAGCAGCAGTGTGAAGAGGAGCCATGAAGCCATAGGAGGCTGTTTGATGATGTGGTTGAAACCACATGAGGAGGCCGTTTGACGAGCCGTTTGGAGCCATTTGAGGTGGCCGTTTGATGAGCTGTTTGGAGCCATTTGAGGAGGCCGTTTGAAGCCTGATGAGGAGGCCATTTGATGTTGTGGTTTAACCCACTTGAGGAGGCTGTTTGATGAGCCATTTGAAGAGGAAGCTGAAACCTTCCATTGTGAAGACCTGCTGCTGCATGCGTTTTGAGAGGAGGAAGCTGTTGTGAAGACCTGCTGCATGTGTTTAAGAAGAGGAAGCTGAAACCCTCTGTTGTGAAGACCTGCTGTGTGTTTAAGAAGAGGAAGCTGAATAACAACACCCTCTGTTGTGGAGACCTGCTGGTTGATGAAAACCAAGAGCCGTGAGTGACCTGCTGGACTTTAAGTTTTTTTTTGTATTAAAGAAGCTGCTTTTTGAGAAGTCCACCTTTTTTCTTTAATCATCTTTTTTTTTAGGACACAGACTCCAGAGAGCCTAAAATAAACATTGTTTTTTTTTACATCCTTTCTGTGTCTGGTGTCCTTGTGTGCTACGTGCCCTCGGGTCGTAACATATAATGGGCCCTCGTCCGGGATTGGACTAATTGACTAATGAGCTTTTTTTTTTTCTCCCCTAATTTTTGATGGAAATATAATGAATGCCTCATCTAGGATTTGAACGAGAACGAGATTTCACAATCTATTTTTCTCCCCCCCTAATTTTTGGTGAATTATAATGGGAGCTCGTCTCATGTGCTATTTTTGGAGCTGTTTTTTTTGCATTCTTGAGCTGACTTTGTGGTGCGAATTGTGTGTTCGTTGTCAGCTGGCTCTTTTTGAAACGTTCAGGGGTTGCTCGGACGTTAAAGTAGTCGAAGTGTAGGTCTTTCTGGTGGTGAGCTGTTTAACACAGTTTTTTTTCTGAAACAATGGGGTTCGATGCGGAGATTCGTTTAAAGGAATTGGAGTTAAAAATACGTCGAATGGAATTCGATGCCAGAAAAGCTAAGGCTGAAGCAGTCGTGAGGAAAGCAGAGTTAGAGCAACAAACTGCTCTGAGAGAGATGGAGATTAAGTTTAAGCAACGAAAATTAGAATTGCAAAATAAGAATTATCAGAGAGAGTTAGAGCTAGGTGTTGAACATGTCCCATTGTGTGAGGTGAGGATTCGTCCACTGTTGAGTTCTGGAGAAGCTGAGTTGGGACTTTGCTCTAGTATTTTTGTTACTGAGAACCTGAACCTAAACTCGAGAACCCTAAACTCGAGAACCCTAAACTTGTAAAGCCTGAACTAGAGAAAAGTGAAAAACTTGAGCAAACTAAAAAACTTGAGAAAGACTTAACTGTGGATTTGGATTTGGTCACTCCAGAGGTGTCACCACTGGTGGACATGCAATGCAAAAATGATGATGATGATGACATTGATCTGAGTGACTGTTTTTTGTTTTCCTCTGAATTAGAAGACGTCCCACTGAGCAATGTAGCAGAGGAGCCAAGCCTGACTGTCCATCCTGCTCCTTTGGTTACCTTTTCATCCTGTTCACAGGAGGTTGTGAGTGTGATGCAGGATGTTGTGGAACCTTTAGCTGAATCGGCAGCACAAAGTGATAGTTTGCTGTCTGTGAGAGATGACCTGATGGAAAAGTTTGAATTTGTAGACAATGATTGTGTTAACTCTCAATGCTTTGTCTGCAGGGTGCCTGATGACAGTATTGGTGCAGCTACAATGATGTTACTGTCAAGTGATGGAACTGATAACACAGAGGCGGACAATTTCCCTCTGGTTGTTGGAAAAAACCCTGATCTTCAGTCTGACATCACTAAACTGAATGTTGGTGAGTGTGCAGCTAAAAGGAGGCCTTGTGATGTACAACCTGACCGGCGACGCCTTTTTGGGTTTCAGGTATTCTGAAGGCAACTGTTAGTTGTGTGTGATGTGTGTTTTTTTTTTTTTGCTTGTTGTTAGTGTTGAGTATAGATGTTAAGATTTTTTTGGTTTCATTTACATGGGTGATGAGCATGGTGGTGTATGGCTGCATCTCCCATGTAAATTCTTATGTGGGGGGGTGTTACATGCCCCAGGCATGTAATTTATTTTAGTAAGAGATCAAAATTGTTTAAAGGTTTTTTGAAGTTTTTTGTTTAAAGATTTTGAGCAGAGGCATGAGCTCTTTAGAGGTTGAGCATGAGCTGTTTAGAGGCTGTAGGAGACTAATTGATTGCAGCTGGTGCTCATTAGTTGTAGGTGGAGGTAGTTGCTCTCTCTCCCTATATTAGGTCCAAGCCACACAGCAGAGGTGTGTTTCAAGTTCCAAGTGGGGGTTCAAGCAAGCAGAGGAGGTCCAAGTGAGAGTGGCAGCAGGAGGAGATCCATGCTGCATGAGGAGCTGAGGTTCCAGCAGCCCCAGAACCAGACGCTGATGAATGAGCAGCTGATCCAAGCAGCTGCAGCAGTCTGGGATGAAGGAGCATCAGGCCTGATGATGAAGCAGCAGACCTGATGATGAGGCAGCAGCAGCAGAAGCTGAACAGAGGTCTGTAGCAGCAACAGCAGCAAAAGCAGCAGCAGCAGTGTGAAGAGGAGCCATGAAGCCATAGGAGGCTGTTTGATGATGTGGTTGAAACCACATGAGGAGGCCGTTTGACGAGCCGTTTGGAGCCATTTGAGGTGGCCGTTTGATGAGCTGTTTGGAGCCATTTGAGGAGGCCGTTTGAAGCCTGATGAGGAGGCCATTTGATGTTGTGGTTTAACCCACTTGAGGAGGCTGTTTGATGAGCCATTTGAAGAGGAAGCTGAAACCTTCCGTTGTGAAGACCTGCTGCTGCATGTGTTTTGAGAGGAGGAAGCTGTTGTGAAGACCTGCTGCATGTGTTTAAGAAGAGGAAGCTGAAACCCTCTGTTGTGAAGACCTGCTGTGTGTTTAAGAAGAGGAAGCTGAATAACAACACCCTCTGTTGTGGAGACCTGCTGGTTGATGAAAACCAAGAGCCGTGAGTGACCTGCTGGACTTTAAGTTTTTTTTTGTATTAAAGAAGCTGCTTTTTGAGAAGTCCACCTTTTTTCTTTAATCATCTTTTTTTTTAGGACACAGACTCCAGAGAGCCTAAAATAAACATTGTTTTTTTTACATCCTTTCTGTGTCTGGTGTCCTTGTGTGCTACGTGCCCTCGAGCCGTAACAGGAGAGATCAAAGTCTAGACTCCTATGGTTCAAAATCAAGACCTTGGGGGTGTATGCGGGATTAGGCCTTAGGGTGACCTTTGACCTGTCAGGGGCGAATCTGGTACACATTGGATGTACAGACAGTGCATGGAGATCACCCACGCGTTTCGCCGAGCAAAATGCCAAAAGTAGAGCGGTTTTATAAGATAACAAATCTATCTTAACCTCACTCAGTGTCTCGAATGGGGGATCACAGAGAGCCCCCAAGACCAGGCCAAGATCCCAACCAGGGGGCAGGATCCTGCTGGGTGGTTTAGTCCGAAGCACACCTTTCATAAATCTTATTATGATTGGATACGCGCCAGGTGTCCTGTGTCCCTAGCCTTCGTGGTAGGCTGAAATAGCTGATAGGAAAACTTTAATCGTTGAGTAAGAACAACCTTTTTCCAGTAAGTCCTGAAGTTTCGTGGTAGGCTGAAATAGCTGATAGGAAAACTTTAATCGTTGAGTAAGAACAACCTTTTTCCAGTAAGTCCTGAAGTAAAGTCAGGAGCTAAGCCAAGTCGCATACGTAAGAAATAATATTTCTTCCTGAGCACCAGACTTCAAAAATACGCCACTTCTGTGCGTATAGAGACTGTGTTGACATAGCACGGGCATTTTGTATAGTTTTTACCACATTTTCTGGCAGGTCTGATGCCATCAGCTTGTTCTTTTCTACCAACAAGCTAAAATTTTTAACAGTTCCTGGCCTAAGCGGCGGGACTGCTTCTTCCGGTGACATAGTTTGGCCCTGAAGAAGAGCAGTTGGTGTATCCAGTTCTCCTCCAAGGGCCCTGGAGGTTGTGAACCCCTGGGGGTCAACCAAGTTGGGAAGAGGGCCTCCTTGCCGATGTGCTACCAGGCTGCTCTGATTAGGGGTAATCGAGGGCAGATGCAACCTGTCATCCTTATTAGACAGAATTGGAGCAGAAAGTCTGTTTTCACTCTCCAAGTTTGGGGTCATGGGACTGAGAAACTACAAGTTTTGTAAACGAGCAGATCTCCTGACTCCAATCCGTTTTCTGGAATGGTCCAGTTTACTGGTCCTTGGCCTTAACAGAGCGTCGGAACCAGACAAACCGACCAAGGTCTGTGTTTCACCCGTTGGGAGAATTTTGTTTGAGAGCATAGCTGAACCAGCACAGTGAGGAAGGCCACGTGCTGCCTGATCACTGCTTGGACATTGCGTGTCACTCATTAATAATAAAGGGACCGTTGCAACATGAGAACGTGGAGATGATTCTTTGAGCTTGGCAGACTTTAGATTATTATGTGATCGAGAGCCCAGTTCCCTTCGAAAAACAGGAAGAGGAATCTGATTCAACTCTGATTTGTTTACACACACAGCAGCTTGAACACAAATGCTGTTGTGAAGGTATGAAGCTTGTGGCTACCTGTGGGCATCTGACGTGGCCCTCCCGTAGTTAGATTCGGTCGGCGCGCCTCCCTGAGGTGCGGACATGTCACGTGTTTGCTTGGTTAGTGTATCGACCGCCGTCGTTCACAATGGAACGGAGGTTGGAACACGTGACTCCCCTCACCTGCCTCCATGAGGGGTGAGGGGGCCTGCTTGCAGACACCTCTGAGCCTGTCCCCTAGAGACGGGGCAGAGGCACCCTGCCGGGGTTCATTGATTAGGCTAACACCCCGTGGACCATGAGGGAGGGGGGGAAACTGTCCCCTCCCTTTATGACGGCTGGCAGGCCAGAGGGACCTGTTCTGCTGAAGTTACTTGTGTTTTGTTGCATTTTTTTTGAGAGTCAATAAAACAGAGAGGGTGTTTTATGAGCTTTATTCGTGCTTATGTGCAACGACGTACATGATTTTATGTCACTCACAGCAGGGAGAACATGATTTGTGTATGTGACAGATTTACCAGCTTTTTGTACTATGTTACAAATAAAGTCTGGACATGAAGGGATCATTCCCAATACCACGTGGGCGGGTGATCGTGTAATGTGGAAACGTGGACCTGATTCATCAGGCACGTTTCTGTCTGGTGTCCCGGTTCACCGAGGAAGCCCTGTATCTGGCCGCCTGGCGGGGAACAAACCTGTTTTTGCTCCATGCGTGCTTGGTGCGAGGTTGGCCCAACGGGGGTCTCTGCCGAGGCTCCTCCTCGTACGTTGGTCGCTTCTGCGGTGGGGCACGCGGTGCCGAGCGGTGCCGAGCGGTGCCGAGCGGTGCAGAGCGGTGCCTAGGCTGCGCAGATCTGCCTCCAACAGACTCCCTGGGGGGATGAAGCTTCTTCGGGGAATGCCCACCCGGAGAGCTTCAGCTCGTCTGCGCCTTTGGTCCAGCTTGGTCTGAATTTGCTCCAAAGCTTTACCAAATAATCCCGTCGGCTCTATCGAGTGGTGGAGAAAAGGCACCTTTTGTCCCTCAGGGAGATCCGTTAAAGTCATCCACAGGTGGCGAATCGCAATGACCACTTCCACCATGCCTCTGCCTTGAGCAACAGCGGCTGTCCCCATTATGCGGAGCACGAAGTCTGTTGCCCTGCGGGCTTCATCCAGCAAGTCGGCGGCAACCTGCTTGTCCGTCGTTACCTGGAGCTGTTGTAGTTTTTCATCTAGGTAAGCCTCCATCAACGCGGACACGTTCATGGCACGCACCGCGAGTCCCTGAGCTCTGTAGCACTTCTCGAGTAGAGACGCTGAAGCTCAACAAGCTGTACTGGGGAGAGTTGGTTTTGTCCCGGATGACTTAGGAGCCAGGTGAGACGCCAATGTGCCCTCAATTTGAGACACATTGGCTATTCCCACCTCATCCATCTCATCCACGTCGAGGAACTGTGAGAGGGGAAGGAGCATGGAGGCTCTTGGTTAAGCCCAGGTGCGAGTTAGTTCTGTGAGGAAGTCCGGGAACACGGGCATCCTTTGCCTAGTGGCGGCCTGCTGCTTCGAGTAAAAATAGTTTCCTGCCAGCCCGTGACCTGTTGACGAGGTGGAGGCTCGGGCCATGGGATGTGCAACGCGTCCGTTGCTCTATGACACAGGTCGAACAGAGCAGGGATGGAGAAGTCAGTTTCCGGGAGCACAGGTACCGGGGTCTGGGAGAGGTCTTCTCCCTGATCCTCGAATTCGACGTCTGCGTCCTCCGCTGAAAATTTGCCCGAGGCTGAAATCGAGATCTCGTCCTCGTTCATCATGCCTCGAGTGTCGAACTCGACTGTTAAGTCCACCATAGTAGCCAGCACGTCAGGGCTGTCACCCCATTCGACTCGTGTGCTGTCGTGCAGAGCCATGTTCTCGAGCTCCGGCGTGGGAGTGAGAGGCTCGGTGGTGTCCGTATCCGCTGGCACTGCTGAGGCGCCCATGGCCTTGGCGACGAGGTCAACCCGGTGCCGCAACACCGCATCCAGCATCAGGCTGTAGTGTGGGCAAAAGTCGGGTGCATCCAGCGCTGTTTTTGCGTGTAACATTCCCAGGCAGACGGGACAGGCCTCATGGGTGTCCGTCGCCGCGAGGGAGAAACCGCATCCGCTAGGACAGGCGCGCGAATTTGGGCTTGTCGTCCCGCTGGTTTTTCTTGGAAGTCTTGTCTTTCGCTTTCCTTTCTCCGGAGGCATGTCCGAGATAAGTCGAGCGAGTCCTTCCAGAATCCTTTTTCTTTTCCCTTGAAATGTCTCCTCCATCGCGTCGCTTCCGCTGGCTAGCCCGCTAGGAGTTAGCAAGGGTAGCGTTTGTGGCATAGTTAGCGCCGTCGAGTGAAGCAATCTGTGGAGAGAGGAGAAGAAAATACTTCGGGGTTAAGAGAAAATGTGCCGGACTAGCTTTCGCTAGTCCAGCAGTACGCAGGAATAATTCTCTGTGCACTCTGTGCAGGGAGCAAGCTCACCTCAAGTTGAGCGATGAAGCAACAGAGAAGTCCCGCAAAGAGGTAGTTCAGGTTTAGCGAGGTGAAGGGCAAAAAAGAGAAAGATGGATGGGCGTCAGCCGCTTAAATACCCAGAGGGCGGGGCCTCTGGCGCGGCGTTGACGCCCTAGCCGTAAAGGCGTGAGTGTATTCCTTCAGGTAATCGCGTGGGGGCGCAATTCCCATAGCAAGTATGTTGCACAGAGAGAACCAGACTGAAAGGGAACAACTGACAGAGAGAGCACTGTCAGCAGGTTCTATATTTCAATAAATATTTTTCTTGTTTTCTCTCGCAGCAACCCAGAGAAGATTACTGCAAGAGAAAATGGATATTCAATAAGTGACACATTGCATTAGACGATCGCAGCAGACCTGTTAAAAAATTCTTGCCAATGCTGTCACTGTTCAGTGTTACATAATTATCAGCTCCTGCTATACGGAACGCAAACAGTAGCTGCCGTGTTATTCCTTTTGAGGTTTAAATAGGGTGACTTTTGTGCCCAGAGAAGCATATTCCTGCCACAGGATGTTAGAGCATACAAACGAGTCTAATGGGAAACCAGAAAATTGACCTAGATGACATGACCGCTGATAACATGACCTGAACTCATCAATGTTCAAAACCTTTTCAAAACTAAACTGCTAACGGATGTAAAAACATATTGAATTTTCTGCATTCTTATGTCAGCTGCACATGCTCTTAATTTTGGCTTGCATCTTCATGCTGATCTACACTGTAAAAAAATCCCATTCATTCACACACGGACACGAGTCAAACTTTAGGGCAGCAGGATATGGCCTTCCCAGGTCCAGAGCCCTGTTTTGTTTTTCTTGGCACTGAGTGCAGCAAGCTCTGCTGGGTAATATGCAGCAACAGTGACCAAGCAACACTAGCCGTGTCATAAGTTTAGGGCATGCAATATGACCAACAGGCACTTTTTACTTTATTTTCACATGGCAACCCTAATGTCAAGACTTGTACGTCAGCCTGCATGTGCTGATCCTATAATTTTTTTTTTAATCAGTGTAACACAGAATTCATTTTTGTTGGCAAACACAGGATAATATTGGCAAACTATTCAAAGAGAAGCACAGATGAAAAAAGAAAACCAATCCCTTACTTTAATTTGTTTTTAATACCATTTATGCATCATTTCAAGCACAGTACCTATTTGCATGATTCACCTTTTTTGGACGTTTATTTTTATTTTTTACTTTATTTTCGTCGTGTGTAGGAAGGTGTAAAATGTTTACAGTGGGAAATCAAACAAGAATAAGACAAAACATGTCCTTTTTTAAATATTTTCAGAGTCCTCTTGTATAATTTCCATTATACTATTATTACTTGTGGTATTATTAAGTATTACAGCTGCAAATAATCAGGGTTATGCAAGAGAAATTATAACTACTGTATTTCCGGTGTATAGGTCGCACCTTTTTATGGTTTTTTCAAGGCCTGCGACCTATACACCGGTGCGACCTATATATGGCTTATCACTTTCGGTGAAACAAATTTTTAAATCCAGCTCATTTCACAATTACGTTCATTTATTAAGGAAAAGTTCAGCTCAGACATATATTTGCTATAATTTTTATCAAACAAATAATTGTTTTTAAGTGTTAATCTTCTTAAAAGCCTTGCTGTGCACTCCTGTGGCAGACATTTGCAGCAGAGCTAAACGTAGGTGCGACCTATACACCAGTGCGACCTATCTAGGGATTTTTCCAATCTATTGGTGATAATTGGACAATGCGACCTATACACAGGTGCGACATATACACCAGAAAATACTGTACTCCAGTGTCCTCAACATGAATGGAGCCGCATCAATAAAGCACACTACAGATTCTCAGTTGTTTTAAGGTCTGGATGTCCAAGATATTTAAATGCTTCTCATAAAATCTCACAAGTGTTGATTTATAAGTTATTTTAGGGTCATTGTCATATTGAAACTACTGTTAAAATCACATTTTCTGATGAAAAATGTGTGCATTTCTCATCACTCAGAAATATTTAAATTCTGATCTAATTTCTTGGCCTTTGTCATGAAAATCATCCCCACAACGTGATACGCCCACCTCTGTCTTATGACTGTTGTAAGGGGTTAATGTGGAGGGTCAGTTTAATACTGACCTCCTTTTTACCTTAATTTACTTATTCAGATTGAATAGTAATTTCACGGATTCTCTTCTTTTTCAGTTTATTCAATATTTCTGTGATCTTTATGATGGACAAATAAACAGAGCCATTAAGTGACAAAGACGTTAACTTAGTTTGATATGTCAAAAAGACACTATCATTTATTTAAAATAAATCAACTAAATTAACACCATTACACTTGATTGACATGATTTCACTTTCTTTCAATTTAAAACGTCAGCACACTTAAATTCAACACAACAGACATAAATATTGGATGTTAACATATTTAGTCTGAGGGGCATTTCAGCTTAAAATAGTTTCCAGCTTAAGATTGAGAGGGAAAGGGAAAAGGAGGAATAAGAGGTTGGAGAGATTAAGTTATTTATCTCGAGTGTAACCAGAGATGACACTTTCCATCCGACTTCGGCTAAATCCCAGGTACGTTTGTAAACAGCTTTACCTTTTGACGATGCGTCTGATAAAGATATTACCAGCCTCCCAGGTGCACAGAGTCCTTCCGGCCCTCGTACGTCTGAACTGGTCGTTTACTTCCAACGTCTCCTCGGATCCGCGTCAGCCGTCAGAAACATGTGGCAGCTTCTGGCCGACTTCAAGACGAGATGTTTCTCAAAGAAAGTTCATTAGGAACTTTGGAGCTTTTGCTCGGGGAACTGGATGGAGGCGTCCATCAGTTCTAGCTGACAAGTTAGTCTTTGGCTCTTGACCAAGCTTGACCAGCTGCAAGGCAGAGAGCTTTCAGGTCTCTGTCCATTCAAACTCTCTGTCCATTCAAAGACTGAAGCGTTTCCGCACAGTTAGAACTTAAAAAGAGACTTAGAGAGGAGAGAAACTTGTCTCTTTTTCATTGGTCCACTCGTTATCACTATTCAAGGTGAAATTCAGCACAGAGAAGGAAATTGTTTAGGAAAAGTATCTGAGTGAGAGACTTTCAGACGCTAGATGAGAGTTTTAGCTGAAACTCGACAAAAACAATTTCAGTGTAAGTCAGTTTGACATTTTAGCTGAACTTTGACACCTTTTCACTTGCAGAAATGACACATTGATGTTTCACATTTAAAGAATAACAGCATATAACATATATCATGAAAATGACAAAAGTTATTCTTTTGATTACATTAGAATAAAATCAAAGGTAGAAATAGCTCTGGTGGCCTTCGTACGTGGTTCTGAAAGTTTATTGATATCTGTGGTCTCAGTCATGAACTGTAACGTCATGTTTGCATAAAAGGATCCAAGTTTTAAACTCTGAGGATAATAATTTTTGGCTGGAAGTGTTCAAAGCAGGCAGATTCTGCATGTTTTTATCATTTGAAGCTGTGAGATTATTATTGTTTCAACTCTGTTAGACGCTGTTGGAAGCATTCAGGTGAAGTTTTGTCAGCCGTGGTCTGTGGTGGTTCTGGTCCTGGTTCGGTCCAGTTCACGCAGACTCCTGTACAAAGCTTTGTTTGACCGCCGAGTCAGAAGCCTGAAAGCTAATTTAACATCTACAAGATTGCTGTTGTGGTATTTTACATTTTAGAGCAGGTCAAAGAAGCATATTACTGTTAGAACGTGTCGGATAGTGGTTCTGTTCAGACCCGAGTTTCTGATCCACGACAAAGTGGACCGGTACCGACCTTGACGCGCTCCGAGAGAGTCCGTGTTTGTTCAACAGCTGCAGTGCTGTGTTACTGAGCGTAACTAAGTTGGCCTGTCTAGGTGTGTTCGCCGCACGTTTCAGAGTTTTGGGGAGTTAAATTGAAGCGTTTGAGTTGTTTTAAGAGTCTATAAAGTTGTGGTCTGTTGTGCAAGCTAACGTTAAGAAGACGTGTGTCTACATGTTTGTTTATGAGCTGTGATTGGATGAAACGAGTACTGTGTGCTGTCAATCACTCATGTAGCGAACGCTGATTCGCTGTTGTGTGCTGTCAATCACTCTTGTGGCGAACGCTGATTCGCTGTTGTGAGCTGTCAATCACGTCGCACGCCGTTGCGACCAGCCCACTTTGTCGTCATTTCCGGCGCTACATTGGTCGAAGGTAAGAAACTACATTCGCCATTTATGCTTGGAGAATGAACTACATATGCTGTGATTGATTTGTTGACGTCACGTATGTTGTAGCGAGCTCCGCCTCGCTCACGTAAGAAGCTGGTGACGCGCTACGCACGAAAATTGAGTATGATAGATTAAAAGAACAACTAAAAGAGAGCACTCAATTCGAGGGAACTAAAATCGTCGATGTAGAACAAATAAACCAGGTTCTAAAGACTCTCAAATCTGAAACCAGAACTCCGCTTCCACCAGTCACTTACCGGGCTTGTGACCACGGTTGGGGAGTCCCTCGTGGCCACTGCGGTACCTGCGGTTAGGCAGTCTGTACCACAACGAGGAGGCACTTTTATTGGCAGGGGTTTTCTCACTGTTGCCCACATTTCTGTTGACCATAATCTATAATCGCTTCAAAACGGTTTATAAAGTCTTGGCCAACCAGAAATGGGAATGAGTCAAGTGTGGACACATACACTGGGTGGTGTAGTGTCGTTTTGCCAATCTGCATGTGAACCATAGCTATGGCTGTTAGGGTTGTTCTCGTCTCTGCGAGACCCTGTAGCTCAATAGCACATTCCTCAAAGGGTATTTGCCCGTCAACACCGTTAGCGGCGGTCCTCAGCTCCTCGAACAGCTTGGCCGACATAATAGTTATATCAGAACTGCCATCCAGGAGGGCTTCACGCTCAAGGACACCTTCCAGTGTGATGGGCAGGTAGGCTTTCTTAGCCACCCCCCTTTGCATAAAGTTACACAGAAACCACTTGGGTCTTGGTACACGTTTCCGTTCACGTGTACCTCTGTCTGTGTAATCTTGTTTACTGTCAGCATCTTGTTGGCTGACAGTATCATGACCTTCAGGATGTCGTTGTTTGTCAGCAATTGGTTTGCTGTCAACATCCATGGCCATGTTGGTAGTAGCGTGCGCTGAGGTCTTGTGAAAGACAGTGCTACACATCGCTCCAGGTCGGTCAATGTTGATAGTGTCATTATCAATGATAATGCCACTCATTGTAACAGGTTGGTCAAGCACAGCAACATTCAAATCTACTGACAAACTACTTACTTCCTCTGTCTCTTCCGAGCATAGAGGTGTTGGGCCATTATTCCGGGACATTCGTGACTCTTTGCCTGTTTCGAACTGTTCAGTTCGAGGCGCGGGAGGTGCAGTTCCAAGGCTCGGGGGTGTCTGTTGGGACAACGCATAGTTACATGAGTATAGGTCCCCATCCTTCAATTTCTTTTGAAGTCCACCCACCGATTGACCTTGGTTTTCACCCATCTGGTTCGATCTGAACCATTTTGGCTTCTTTCTCCAGCGGATACCCCCACTTTGTGGTTTGTCAGGTTGAAAGGTCTGTTTCTTTTCGCCTTTGTTAGGAGAGGGAGTTGATGAACTTGTCCCTTCTAGCTCCAGCGAGTGGGATTTGACCGCTTCATTCGGGGACACCTGTAAGGGTGTTTTGGCTTGCATGTTAAATGCAAAGACATCCGCAGCACACTGTACTATTTCATGCAAAGATGTTGCTTCTAAATCACCCCAGGCCAAGTTCCATGGCAACTCGAATCTAACATCAGGGATTAGATTATCCCTGAAAACAGATTTGAAAAGCGTCTGCTCTTCCAGGTCAGGTTCCATCATGTCACCTATATACGCCTTCAAAATTCTGGCAAAGAAAAAATATGGATGTTCATCGTTTCTCTGCAAGACATTTCGGGCAGCTGAGTAGTCACCACACAATGAGAAAGATTTTTCCTCTGTGCAAGGTGCAGGGGGAGCAAGTTCATGGCTCCGGGGTTCCTCTTGGTACCCTCTGATGTATGGGTCTTCTAGAGGCACATACTGTATGAGCCTTGGACGCGTACCGTCTTGAACTTCCATCTTTAACTTGACTTTTTGTGAAAATCAATAAGACAGTTCGAATTTTAATGTGTGCAAATAAATCTCCACTTTTAATGCAGCACTGAGTCAATCAAACTAATCAGCTGTCTGGTTTAAGTGTTTCACTGTGTAATAAGTATTTCTATTCATAGGTACCTTCTTCAGGTTTTACCCTCAAATGAATTGTAAAAGTTAAATGCCTTTTTGCAGTGTTAACTTTAAAATATAACTTATTTTTCAACAACAGTTACTAACTAACCCAAGCATGACGTCCGTTTTACTTACTCAAACACTATTTAAAAGATTCGAAATAAATACATTGTTCACACTAAAATGTACCCAGAATGCTGCTCCATTATGCCTTAAAAAAGATGTATTGCAGTTTGGCTAAACTGTTTTCAGGAGTGAAAAATGGATTACCTGTTTATTTTAAATATTTTTTATCTAAAATAAACTGGAGGTGTTTGTGTGCTTAGCATAACATGACAGATGGCATTCCAAATAAAAATCAGTGACTTTTATCAATTTGTTGTCTGTTGACATCCTCAAAGTTGTTCTGCTATCTTTGTTTTGATTTTTTGTGAAAATCAAGTCAGCAGATGCTTTCTGTTTATTTTAAATTTTGTATTTAAAATAAACTGGAGTCATTAATTTTACACAGAAAAACGTTAAAAATGCAATTTTTAACTAAAAGTGTACAGTGTACACCAATTCTGTTTAAAATTCAGAGATGTGAAGAGCTTAATGTGGAAATTCTCTGTTCTCCATCATTTTATTTATTTATTTTATTTAATCTGAAAATCAAATAAAAGATGCTTTTTGAGTGTTATTTTAAATCTCTTCAGTATTTAAAATGAGCATCAATTGTTCGTCTGTACCTCTGTTATACTAAAATTTGTATTTAGAATAAACAGGAGTTTTTGTTTGCGTACAGAACAATTTTAAAAGCTGGTAATTTCACCATAAAAATGCTGACTTTATGATGTGTTGAGAGAAAACTCATCTATTAACGTCCAGCAGGGGGCAGCGTCGAGTATGTTATCACGAAGCGACTGAGTTTAAATCAGTACATGGAAAGAAAACAACCTTTTAGGGTTAGTTTTCAGTAAGAACGTGATAATTGCTCGAACCGCGTTCTTGTCAGAGACAAGTTTATGTTGTTAGACAGTGTTGATGGCTTCAGATGAGTGTTTAAGTGTGTGTTCGTGTGTGAACGAGTGTGAACCAGCGAGTGTGACCTGTCACTCAAAGTGCGGCACCTGGAAGTGACGACAAAAATGGGCGGGCCAACGCAGCGTGCGTAGCGCGTCACCAGCTTCTTACGTGAGCGAGGCGGAGCTCGCTACAACATACGTGACGTCAACAAATCAATCACAGCATATGTAGTTCATTCTCCAAGCATAAATGGCGAATGTAGTTTCTTACCTTCGACCAATGTAGCGCCGGAAATGACGACAAAGTGGGCTGGTCGCAACGGCGTGCGACGTGATTGACAGCTCACAACAGCGAATCAGCGTTCGCCACAAGAGTGATTGACAGCACACAACAGCGAATCAGCGTTCGCTACATGAGTGATTGACAGCACACAGTACTCGTTTCATCCAATCACAGCTCATAAACAAACATGTAGACACACGTCTTCTTAACGTTAGCTTGCACAGCAGACCACAACTTCATAGACTCTTAAAAACAACTCAAACGCTACAATTTAACTTCCCAAAATGCTGAAACATGCGGCGCACATCTAGACAGGCCAACTTAGTCACGCTCAGTAACCCAGCACTGCAGCTGTTGAACAAACACGGACTCTCTCGGAGTCACTTCAAGGTCGGTTCCGTCCACGTTAAAGGAGCAGAAAACTCGGGTCAGAACCCATTATCCGACAACGTTCTAACATATATGCTGCTTCGACCTTCTTTAAAATGTAAAATACCACAACAGCAATCTTGTAGATGTTAAATTAGCTTCCAGGCACTATGACTCGGCGGTCATTTCAACAAAGCTCCGTACAGGAGTCTGTGCGAGTGAGCTGGATCGGAACCGAACCAGAACCTCCACAGACTACGGCTGACAAAAACTTCACCTGAATGCTTCCAACAGCGTGTAACAGAGTTGAAACAATAATAATCTCACAGCTTCAAATGATAAAAACATGCAGAATCTGCCTGTCTTGAACACCTCAGCCAAATTATTATCCTCAGAGTTTAAAACTTGGATCCCACTATGCCAACCATGACGTTACAGTTCATGACTGAGACCACAGATTTATCAATAAACTTTTAGAAGCCGATACGAGGCCACCAGATGTAAGGGGTTAATGGGGGTCAGTTTAATACTGACCTCCTTTTTACCTTAATTTACTTATTCAGATTGAATAGTAATTTCACGGATTCTCTTCTTTTTCAGTTTATTCAATATTTCTGTGATCTTTATGATGGACAAATAAACAGAGCCATTAAGTGACAAAGACGTTAACTTAGTTTGATATGTCAAAAAGACACTATCATTTATTTAAAATAAATCAACTAAATTAACACCATTACACTTGATTGACATGATTTCACTTTCTTTCAATTTAAAACGTCAGCACACTTAAATTCAACACAACAGACATAAATATTGGATGTTAACATATTTAGTCTGAGGGGCATTTCAGCTTAAAATAGTTTCCAGCTTAAGATTGAGAGGGAAAGGGAAAAGGAGGAATAAGAGGTTGGAGAGATTAAGTTATTTATCTCGAGTGTAACCAGAGATGACACTTTCCATCCGACTTCGGCTAAATCCCAGGTACGTTTGTAAACAGCTTTACCTTTTGACGATGCGTCTGATAAAGATATTACCAGCCTCCCAGGTGCACAGAGTCCTTCCGGCCCTCGTACGTCTGAACTGGTCGTTTACTTCCAACGTCTCCTCGGATCCGCGTCAGCCGTCAGAAACATGTGGCAGCTTCTGGCCGACTTCAAGACGAGATGTTTCTCAAAGAAAGTTCATTAGGAACTTTGGAGCTTTTGCTCGGGGAACTGGATGGAGGCGTCCATCAGTTCTAGCTGACAAGTTAGTCTTTGGCTCTTGACCAAGCTTGACCAGCTGCAAGGCAGAGAGCTTTCAGGTCTCCGTCCATTCAAACTCTCTGTCCATTCAAAGACTGAAGCGTTTCCGCACAGTTAGAACTTAAAAAGAGACTTAGAGAGGAGAGAAACTTGTCTCTTTTTCATTGGTCCACTCGTTATCACTATTCAAGGTGAAATTCAGCACAGAGAAGGAAATTGTTTAGGAAAAGTATCTGAGTGAGAGACTTTCAGACGCTAGATGAGAGTTTTAGCTGAAACTCGACAAAAACAATTTCAGTGTAAGTCAGTTTGACATTTTAGCTGAACTTTGACACCTTTTCACTTGCAGAAATGACACATTGATGTTTCACATTTAAAGAATAACAGCATATAACATATATCATGAAAATGACAAAAGTTATTCTTTTGATTACATTAGAATAAAATCAAAGGTAGAAATAGTCTCTTTTGGTGACTATATTCTGATTACAACTAATGGAATGATTTTGTGATAAATGTCTTGCTTTACTGAGAGGTCAGTAAAGATCATCTCTGGACAGTTCAAAAACCTTAATTTGACTCTGGGTAGGTCCACTACACTGTTGTAGTAAAATAATGGGGGGTAAGGTATTTAAACACTTACTGGACCACCATTATTGTAATGATATAGGACTTACTTGTCAGTTTACTGAATTACCTATATTTTAGATGCGCAGGTCTGAGCAGACTTTATCTGCACAAACTTGCCACCAATTCGCGAGTTCATCCTTTTTCCGGTATTAAATTGCTTTAACTGTGACTAGGAAAAATGTAATTTCACGAGAGACTTCAACTTATGTTGGTCTACCAGAAAATAGACCTTTTATTGAAATAATCACAAAATTACAATAAACATTTGTATCGATATCAGCTCTGATTTACTAACTACGTTGACAAGAATTCAAATTAAAACAAACAGACAGTTAGGAACTTTACTGTTGGCACATTACTTAATTTCTTAATAGCTTAGGAAGAATAAGAAATTGGAGGAATGAAAGCTAAGTTAACGGAAGTTAATTATTTCGAAAAGGCAGGGTGACACTTTCCCATACAGGTCTTAGCTGGGCTTCTCACACGTTCAGAACACATCAACGCCTCGTTACCTGTTGACGATACGTCTTGGAGATAAGAGTTGAAGTTTGTGGACACTAACGGACTGTGTTGTCCAGTCAATTTCCAGATGGCTTCCGCGTGTGTGAGCTGATTCAGACGAGCAAGAAGAGCCGCTTCTCCCGGCAGGAACAGAGCCAAGCGCACTGACTTATTTTCAAAATAAAACTTCAGAAAACAAATTATTTCATAGAATGAGTGAGTGGGTTACAGTAAGCTTTACTGTAACACCAGCTGAAACGTGGGTCTAGTTGACACAATGACCGGAACGTCTCCAGCTTTTTCCAGAGAAGAAGCCAAGTTCTTAGGATGTTCTTCCCTCCGACTCTACTAAAAATGCAGGAAATGGACCGTTATATGGGAGACGGGGTCTGACCCACCTCCTTAATAACTATTGGCTGGTTTAACAAAACAACGGATGGAGTTTTCATCCGATAGGCAGAACTGTCTCTGATGGACAACAGGAAAACTGTTTACAGAATCGGCCAGATGGCCTGCTTGTGAGCACAGAGAATATTATGGCTAACTTTCACAGACAAAACAGAGAAGGAAGTTGCAAGTTAAAAGTTTACCATGGCTCATGTCCCAGATTCAGAACCTGCTTGTTCTTGCAGAAATAAAACCAGCAGAAGGTCAAAACTCATGAAAGTAACAGATCATCATTAAAATGACAAAATATACTGTAGATCAATTCTGAATTAACACACATTAAAGAGAAAGTTCAATCTGATTAATTAGTGTCCATTAATTCAAAATAATTGTAAAAATATAGTGTCCATTTGTCTCCTTGAGAGTTTCAAGAAGGTGTAACACTGAGAGTTTCAGAGAGATGCAGAGAGGTGTACTTGAAGGTCAAGACAGAGGGCCTGTATCACTACAGTCCCCCTTTTTGGAAGTCATCGCCTGTCCTTGGAGATGAGTTCCAACACGAAAGGATACCACCGAATGTCTCTGACCTCTATGTAATCCAGCAAGTGGAAAAAAAAGTCAAAAAAAAAAAAGTTCAAAATTATACTCCCATAATGTTTTTGGAAATTCCATACTGTTCGTAGGTAATCCCATTGCGGTAAGCTTTCAATCCTTTGGAAAACATAGTCTGTTAACCCATGGAAAACTGAGTCTGTGATCCCTTGGAAAACAAAGTCTTATAATCCACAACGGTAAATCCACAACGATGGGGGTTATGATTTCATCAAGAATGGGTTTTAATCAGCATGTAGAGGGGATCCTCATGTACAACAGTGTTGTACATGAGGAGAGGTTCTGTGCAACATAAAGCTTTTATGGCAAAAAAAAAGTTTATATTTGTGACGGGCCACAGGAAAAGCAGGAACAAGTCTCTCACACTCAAACTGGGAAAAATCAATAAAAGCTTCAAGTTCTCCCATATCTTATATGCAGATTGCCAACATTGAAATGGCTGTATCTTCTTCATTTTTTTTTTTAGTGCCATGTGTTTGGCATCATCGGATAGCTTAGAACCCACACTTTCAGATTCTGTAAATAACTCAAAATGACCCAGGGGAGACTTGTTCCTGGTTTTGCTGTGGCCAGTCACATTTCATCCTCCATTGCTGAGAAAATCTATTTTTACATGAGTGGAAAGGAAGAAGAATAAGAACAAGAACAAGAACAAAAAGATTTAGATTTTTAACTAAACTTTATTTACACAATAAGTTAAAACAACAGTCTTTTAAAAAAGTGATCAGGACAAGCTTAAAATAAAATATTTACATGAGCTTGTTGTATTGTAGTTACCCCTGATCATAAATGGTGCATAAAACCTTAAATCCCCACAGTTTCACAAAATTATCCAAATGTCAATGTCTCTGTGTAAGCAAAACTCTGACACCAGTCTGGCCTTGATGTTGCACTTCCACAGAGCCACGGCATGAAGTTGAGGTCCAGCATACAGTCTGTCTCTGCGAGACAAATAAACAGCCATTTTTGCTTCGGCCACTAAAAAGTTAAAAGTTTGGGATTTTAACCTAGTGGCTTTGCTGTAATGTGCTCCATTAATGAAAACAGATTTGGTGAAAACTGTGTCAAAAAGGCTAAATATCCTCATCATTAGATTAAACAGTCGTCAGCCGTACACAATCTGTAAAAACATGAAAAACACTCAGACAAACTGCTAAAAGGACACTCGTTTCAAACTTCAGGATTGATAACTGACAAAAAAAGAGTTTGTTGCAATGGCGCCATGAAGGATCCTCCAGTGAAGATCGCCAGTCCATTTTTCTTGTTGGAGGTTTGTAAAGTGTCT
>JBBPBX010054331.1:2754-23512 GCA_038048925.1 Garcialebias charrua
AAAAAAAATAATAATAATAATAATAATAATAATGGAGTTGCATGTATATCAATGACTGTAAATCACACTGACAAATGAAAAAAAAACAAAAGAGAAAGTAAAGAAAAATAAATAAATAAATAAAATAAATATAAATTAATTTGCCTGCATGCGTCATTCTATTGTAGTTAATGCCATTAAAAATAACACATGGATTAACCAAGTCTAGAGGCAGACTTCAATCATGTTCATGTGTGTTCTCTTTATAACTTTCTCTCTCTCCACTCCTATCGCCTTATTTCTCCTTTACCCTTTCTCTCACTTTTTTGGCTCCATTTTCACTTTTGTTTTTTGATCCCTTTCTTTCCTTTCTTTCTATCCTATAAAAAAACTCCACTAGATAATTACTAAAATAAATATTTCATAATAATGGTGTGGAGTAGATTGCTGTAAGGGGAGAAGGGAGGCCATTAAAGGAAAAAAAACAACAACAAAAAAACAAGGGTCAGCATTTGTAAAATCAGTAGTGATCAGTGGTGATCCGTACGTCATAATTTTATTCTATTGCTTTTGACCCATGTGTGAGATGTTGACTTTGACAACCAGTCTGTCCTCGGTAACTTTATCTCCAAGTTGTTCAACCTGTACCCACATCAAAACAACCATCAACATCAATGAGGACCCTCATCAGTAAACATGCACCCGCTTCGGATGTTATCAACCATACATAGCAGTCAGATTGCCCATTATCATCCCCATTCGTAGCGGTCAGATTACCCCTCCTGTACCTCCTAGGAGGTTTAAATGTACGTTGTCACCGTTACAAGCGATGACAGCAGGCTCCGTCTTTAGCTATGTGGTTAGGTTTAGAGTAAAGGGTCTTGGGTTAGGTTTAGGGTCTTGATTAGGTTTAGGCACAAGGGTGAGGGGGTTAGATTTAGGGTTGGTCCTCTGGGTCAGGTTTAAGGTTAGGTTTAGGAAAATGGTTACATATGCTGAAAAAAACAAAAAAACAACACTTCCGGGTTTACGGAAACACGCTGCCTACTCACAATGATTAGAACGCTGAGAACGTTCTTTGAAGCATGCTGGGAGGTAGATTGTGACAGTTTTACCACTACAAATGGGGAGGATAACAGTTGATAGCGCCCATTGTATGGACTGACAACATCCGAATCTGCTGACACATACCGTGAGGACCGATCAACAGAGGATGCCATCTCCTCTGTGGTCCACACTGCGCTCAACCACCTGGAGCAGAAATACTCTTATGTCCGTATGCTCTTTGTGGCCTTCACATCTGCCTTCAACACCATGATCCTCAAAAACCCTGATGAACAAACTATTCACACTAGGACTAAGCTCCTCCAGTTTCAACTTGGTACTAGACTTCTTAACAAACAGACCACAGTCCGTGAGGGTCCACAACTTCTCCTCCTCCACCCAAATCCTCAGCACTGGCTCTCCTCAAGGATGTGTGTTGAGCCCTCTCCTGTTTACTCTGCTCACATATGATAGTGCAGCTACCCATCCAGGTTGTCACATTGTAAAGTTTGCAGATGATACAGTGGTGGTGGGATGCATCACAAACAATGAGTCCAGCTACAGGCAGGAGGTGGAACACCTGGAGAGCTGGTGCAAGGTCAATGTGAAGAAGACAAAGGAGATGATTGTGGACTTCAGAAGGAACAAACACACCTACACCCTCTGAACATAAGAGGATCTGCAGTGGAAGTGGTCTCCAGCTACAAGTACTTGGGTGTACATATAAACAACAACCTCAGCTGGAGCAACAACACCACCAGCCTGATCAAGAAAGGTCATCAGAGACTCTACTTTTTCAGGTGGTTGAGACGAGCTGGTCTGGGAAGCTCAGTCCTCACCTGCTTCTACAGATGTGCAGTGGAGAGCATCCTGTGCTCCAGCATCAACGTGCGGCATGGAGGTTGCACAGCTGCAGAAAGAAAAGCTTTGCAGAGAGTGGTGAAGGCTGCACAGAAGTCTGTTGGAGTCAGCCTCACAACCATCACAGACATTTACACTTCGAGATGCAGAAAGAGATCCACCTGCATCATGAAGGACCCCACACACCCAGCACATACACTTATTGCCCCACTCCCCTCAGGAAGGAGGTTGAGGAGCATTAAGTGTAGAACCACTAGACTGAGGAACAGCTTCTACCCTGAGGCTGTTAGACTTGTGAATATCTAACCAGAATAATCACTGTGAAAAAAAATCACATCATGTTGCTGCTGATCTGTTTCATATTGATGTTGTAAGGATACAGCACTCTCATGTCCGTATGGGATGTGGGCCTCTCCACATCTCTCGGAAACTCTCAGTGTTACACCTTCTTGAAGCTCTCAAGGAGACAAGTGGACACTATTTTTGTTACAATTATTTTGAATAAATGGACACCAATTAATCAGATTGAACTTTATTTTTAATGTGTGTTAATTCAGAATTGATCAACAGTATATTTTTGTCATTTTAATGATGATCTGTTACTTTCATGAGTTTGACCTTCTGCTGGTTTATTCTACATTACAGTGTGTTCTGAATCTGGGACATGAGCCATGGTAAAAGCTGTTCACTTCCTTCTCTGTTTTGTCTTCAAGCTAGACACAACTCTCACAGGCCAGTCCATCTGGCCGCTTATGTAAACAGTTTTCCTGTTGTCCTTCAGAGACCTTCTGCCTATGGGATGAAAAATCCATCCGTTGTTTTGTTAAACCAGCCAATAGTTATTGAGGAGGTGGGGAGACCCCGCCTCCCATATAAAGATCCACTTCCGTTTTGGACTTTAGTGTCGAAGGAGAAAAGTTTCTAACAACTGGTTTTCTCCTCTGGAAAAAGCTGGAAACGTTCTGGTCATTGTGTCAATTAGACCCACGTCTCAGCTGGAGTCAAAGTAAAGCCTACTGTGTCCCAAAACACTCATTTCCGAAAGAATTTGTTTTCTGAAGTTTTATTTTGAAAATTAGTCAGTGTGCTTGACCTTTGTTTCCTGTCGAGGGAGGCGAGTTTCCTCGTATCGTTAATCAGCCACACACGCTGAATTTTCAACTGGACGGCCGTTGGACAAACCCATCCACGTGTGTGTCCAGATACTTCTCCACTCTTATCTCCAAGAGACGAACCGTCAACAGGTAACGAGTCGGGATATAGGCTGAACGTGTGGGAGCCCAGCTTTAACTCGTGTGGGGAAAAAGTGCCACCCTGTCTGCTCAAAATAATTAACTTCCTTTAAACTTAGCTTTCATTTCTCACTTCTTCCTCTTATTTCTTATTTTTCTTAAGCCATTAATCTGTCAAGTAAATGTGCCAACAGAAAAGTTCCTAACTGTCTGTTTTTAATTTGAATTCTTGTCAACGTGGTTTAGTAGATCAAAGCTAATATCGATACAAATGTTTAATGTACTTTTATGATTATTTCAATAAAAGGTCTATTTTCTGGTAGACCAACATAAATTGAAGTCTCTCGTGAAATTACATTTCTGGCTAATCACTTTAAAGCAATTTAATTCCGGAAAAAGGGTGAACTCGCGAATGAATTTGGGTCAGATCAAGTCTGCTCCATCTTCTCTAAAATATAGGTAAGTCAGTAAACTGACCATTAAGTCCTATATTATTACAATAATGATGGCCTAGTAAGTGTTTAAATACCTTACCGCCCAAATATTATTACAATAATGGTGGCTCGTCCGCGTCCCTGAAACGGTTATTGAGTTGCAGTGGTGGGCCTCCGACCGCTAGGTAGCGCTAATGCGCTAATCCGCTTATAGCGTAGCTAAATAATCTTTTAGCTTTACAGCGGATTGACTAAGTTTTATAATTCATAAGCGGATTTATGCTATTTTTATTTAAAATGCAGTACCGCTAATAACTAATTATCTATCAGTAAAAACGAAATAACGTATTTACGAACTTGGATGACAGCTAACAGAGTATATCCTGTCAGCGCCGGATGTGGTCCGTGACAAAAAAGCGTCCCCCTCAGTCTCTTGGTGTGTGCTCTCTCTATAGCAGTTAGCAACCAGTGTGTTACTCTGCAGCCTTGTTGCTTGTTTTCGAAGAGTCAGACGAAGACTTTTTAACATGGAGGGTGAACTTGTGGATGTTTCTCAGCGGCCTACGTGACGCGTCTGGATTTAAAAAAAAAAAAATTGCCACATTAGCACTCTTCAAAATGGCGTCCGCGACGGCCAAAGAAGCCAGGATTTTACAACAAAACACGGTAAAACAATACATAGTTCCCATGTGACGTCACATCTGTGGGTTGTCCTGTTTGACCCTCCCACTTGTAGGTTTACTTGCAGTTTGAGCGCATTCAAATGGATGTCCATTTTTCACGTTGTTTTTTTTGTTAATTTCTAATTAATTACAATGGTTACTTCGTGTTGTGTCAGTGGTGTTCCAGTCGGGTAGACGTTTGGGCAACGCGCAGGTTTCACTCAATCAAAAAAAAAAGTAAACATGAAGGATTTATCTCATCGGAGGAGCTGACAGCTGCAGCTTGCAGCCCCAACTCTGCTCGGATCTGCTCTGAAGACATCTGCCTTTGGCCGGTAAACAAAATATTCTACATTAATCATTTTGTGAAACTATGTCAGAACAATGTTAGAGTACAACTGTCTGTGTGTTAGAGCTGGTTTTTTTTTTTTCATTATTTAGCAAACCGTCTTGCATGCTGTTAGCTTAGCATCTCGCTAACGCGACAATGGCCTCCTCTGCTCCTCACGGTCCACCAGACCGTCCCAGTTGGAGAAGGACGACGGGAGCCAAGTCGTGCGGGCGACGCGTCGGTCCCATGGGACGTGGACGTGCCTCCGCGGCCGCCTCAGCGGATGCACGCCGTCCGACCTGAGCTCCGGCGAGCCACGCTCCAGATGCTAACAACATGCTAACTTCCAACACGGTAAGACTCAAAAGTGATAGTCCTGGTCCGTGTTGAGCCTGGACTTTTTTTGGCTGTGTGTTATTTTAGTTAAACCTTTATTTAGCTGGTTAGATATGATTGAGACAGTTTACACATCTTTTTTGGATTTAAAGCTGTGAAGTCAGTGTGTTGTGAAGCCGGTCTGCGCTCGCTCCTTGTATTAATTAAATAATTAATGATATCGGAGTAACTACTTTGTGACAAGTTGTCTGATTCGTCTGCCATGATTTCTTTCTCAAACTCATTTAACTAGATCCCTGCCAGTTTGCTCTTGTTCCTTGGTAAAGCTGTGGTAGCTCGTGTTATTGTCCGTATAATTTGCTCTGCTAGTTCGCCATCTTGCCTTCTTCTGCCTACAGATGTGGTGCGAAAACCGGTTTGCACAATACTGGGGGCGTGTCTGGGAACTATGTATTATTTCTTTGCTGAGAAAAAATATATTTCATAGCTGACGTTATAGCACAAGTTTTTCTGAGCTTGAGAGTTTCACGAAATGGTCAAATCTGCTGGATTTAAAAAAAGTAGTTCACCATTAGGACTCTTCAAAATGGCGTCCGCGACGGCCACAGAAATTAAGAACATAAAATAGCTGACAGGGCAGCAAACTTACATACTCAGGGAATCACAAGGAACTCAGGAGACAGAGGCAACAGGAGACAATGCCAGGACAACGATAAACACAGAGATACAGACTTATTTTTGATTTGATTTGATGTTTATTCATTCATTTTAAAAGAACAATACAAAACAGTTTCATCAGATACAAGAATACAAGTAGGATAAAATGAAAGGAGCAGAAAGAAGATGAAATCTTATTATATCTGCCCCTTATTTCACAGTTTGTTCAACCAATGATAACCTTCAAACTACATCACAAAATGAATAAATCTACTAATTTATCTAACTGTAATACACAAACTACATCACAAAATGAATAACTCTACTTAATTTTTCTAACTGTAATACACAAACTACATCACAAAATGAATAACTCTACTTAATTTTTCTAACTGTAATACACAAACTACATCACAAAATGAATAACTACTTAATTTTTCTAACTGTAATACACAAACACACTAAGCTACATCATAAGTACAACATAAGTGTAATACACAAACACACTAAGCTACATCATATATAGTTTTTGAGCAAGTCCTTTTTGACCTTTTTCTTAAATGTATACATTGATTTTGCATTTTTAACATCACTCTCCAGAACATTCCACAATCCAACTCCCTGAATTGAGGTAGACCGTCCCTTTAAGCTGGTTCTGAATTGTGGTTTGATGAATATCTGTCCCTTTAAGATTGTAATAACTTTGTCTAAATTTCTTTGGATATTTAAAGGTAATGTGTTATTATGAGCCCTATACATAACTGATAAAATACTATATTCTACCAATTCCTGGAATTTCAATAAATTTAGCTGAAGAAACAAGGTGTTTGATGGGTGACTGAAATGTTTTCTGGTGATTACTCTTACAGCTCTCTTTTGTAAAATAAAAACAGGCTTTGTAATTGTTTTGCACGCTTTTCCCCAAACCTCAATACAATAGATTAAATGTGGAACAATGATTGTGTTATACAACATATACAGAGCTTTATCAATTAAAAAATCCCTGACTTTATATACAGGTACATGAACACACAGCATGACAATCACAAACACCTGGACAACAAAATGGAGGAGATAAGCAAGACAATTAACAGAGAGACCAGGGAGTGTAGGGATGGGGACCCACCACCTGAGAGCAACATGCTTACAACTGTTATCTTGAAGTTCTAGGGTGTAGAGAGCCACAGAAACGGTTATGGTAGGCCGGATTTGGCCCACGGGCCTTGAGTTTGACACATGCGATCTAGTGGTACTAAAAGTAACAAAAGAAGAAAAAAAACAGCCAAATATGTCAGCAGTTTAGCTAACAGACTTTGGAATGGGTACATTTTGTCCTTGTCAAACCTGTTGAAGAGAACCAAACTAAATACTCTGAAACTCAAACAACTTACTGTATAACAGTTCATGCACCGCTAGTTGGCAGTGTAGTGCAAATATTGCATAACTTGCTGCTACCAATTGTTGAATTTAATTAGCGGATTAGAATTAGCTTCCCCTAATTTTCATAAGACATTAGTGCTTTTGAAATTGCGGACCTAAATAAATTAATTAGTGCTTTAGAAATAGCTGAACTAATTTTTGGATTAGCGTTACCCACCACTGTTGAGTTGTTTTTGTAGTCTATTGTCACTGTATTTGTTGGCATAGTTCTTTATCCTTGTGTTTGGATTTATGAGATAATTCTGGCTGGTGTGTGTCACAGAGATTGCTGATCGCTGCACTGTCTGGCTCATTTCACGTTAGAATAATCTTTCCTTCACTTTTGAACGTATGTTTTGAAGCTGCGAGTGATTTTTGTGTGTCTGTGTTTGTGAGACGTTTCATACCGTGTCGCAAACTAAAGCGTGCATTTGTCATTTTGTGACCGCCGTGTCACGACTCTGCTTCATTTTATTACATCTGCGGATTGCTGTTGAAGGTCTGTTTCACACATTTACTGCTCCTTTATTCCTATTCTGTTACAACGTGTGTGTTGAGGTTTGGGTGAGACCCACTCAGCTTTGGACCGGGATCCGGTTCCGATTGACGTATAGTCCGTTGTTGTCAACAGTTAGCATGCTGCCTTCTTTGGGAGGCGTGGGGGCTAGCCTGAATGTGATTGGGCTCGTTAGCAGTATTTTCTGTGGTGTATTCTACGTTTATTTTGTGAAAGAGTGTCCAGCACTTTGGGTAGAGCTAACGTTAGCATTAAAGAAGCTGAAGCTGCAAAAGCGCTGTGATTGGTCCATCGTGTGTCGTGTTCAAAAAAGTTGGTTCTGTAGACTGCTGGTTGTCAGATATTCATTTTTGCACACATTTCTGACAGTTTATCTGTGTTGTTCATTTCTATGCACGTGCTATCGTCGAAGACTGGCTTCACCGCAGTGTTTTGCGATATTTATAAGAGTTTTAGAACGTTGAAAAGTCTGTTCCACGCTAAAGTTCCACCGACCTCGGGGTCCGTGAACGCATCGCTCGAGCGGCACGTCACACGTGAGTGACGTAAGGTTTAGAAGACTCCATTACCCATGAAACACTTGGGTTTAGAACTACATGTTCTGTCTTCGCTGTGATTGGTCGATTACGCTGTAAGTGTTGACGCTTGCGGGGTGGGGGAGCCCACTCCTCGTCACTTTTGCCTTCAGTAAACCTGGGTGCACAGGCTTCAGGCTTGTTCGTCCGTTACTATCTTTGAAAATAATGTTTCATCGCGGTGTTTTTGAGATTTTAAGGGGTGTATTATGTCAGTTGCTCTGAGACTACCGATCGCCATGTGACCAGGTCACGTGACACCGGAAGCTGCATCTGGTTTAGGGGAACCGACTTGTCTTTTTCTTTTGTGATAAATCCTAGAGTTAGGGTTGGCTTATAATATGCTGCCATAGGCTTAGACTACTGGAGGACAGAATGACCTGATTTCTTAAAATGATTTCTTAAAATTGAATAGTTATCATTTGATACTATTTATATCATGTGATTCTTGATCTGCCATTGTGTATCTGTTCCTCCTCCTTGTTCTTACCAAACCCAACTGGTTAAAGCAGATACTACTTGTCCTGAGCCTGGTTCTGCGAAAGGTTTCTTCCTCATGAGGGAGTTTTTCCTTACCACTGTCACCCTCAGATAATGGAAAAACAAATAGTATAAATATGCAAACATATTACATTTTGCAAGCATGATGTCACCCCTCTGCCTCATATGAGCTACAACTGAATTCTTAAGAGAAAAATTACTATAAAACTGATACCAGACAGAAGCATCAATGATGACAATCATCTTCATCAACAATTCTTTCTTTCTACCTATTGACTGCAGTTCCAGTAATTTCTTTAAAAATTGTTTCCAAACCCATTCTAAATCTAATGTAGGGTGGGGGTTTGCTTAACATAAATCAAATATTTTTATACATAGCTTTTGCAATGTTCTGAAGTAGTCTATGCCATCTATGTTTTAGATAAACTGAATTTTTTTAATATTATGGTCTTTACATTTGTTCTTCACAGGCAACCAGGGGAATGCTAAATGTAAGTGGGAAGACACAGAGGTTCGTGCAGTTGAAAGACACATGATGAATTTCATCCACACATGCAAGGTACCTCAGAAAATACACTGCCTTCAGTGTATCAAGGCAGAACCAAATGCACTCAAGGACAGAAACTGGACTGGGGTAAAAAATTACATCCGAAACCGGATCACTGCCTTGAAGAGAATGGCTTGTGCCAAAGATTAATTAGTCGTTTGTGATTTTCAGTCTAGTTTAGGCATTTTGACATGTTATGTTAAATTTAATCAAGTATGTAGATTTTTATTGATTGTACTTTTTCTCCTTTTTCTTCTCTACTGCTTTTCTTGATGTAATGTTTGAGGTTTGAGCAGAAAAGGAATAATCTAAACATGTTTGAAATGATAATTTGTCAAATAGTTTTCAATAGTTAGTTTCTTATCTGCTGAAATGTCAGTCATGGATCACAGAGTATGGAAAAAGAGTTAAGTCTTCATCAGGATTAGTCTATCGGGTAGCCAAATGAGTACCAGTTTTTCTTTTTAGACTTGCAAAACTACTTCCTCAAAAATAACATATTGATATAAAAGAATCAGCATCAGTTAAAGTTCAATGCATTTTTGCATGACATTAAAGCCCCCCGTATAGCTCTGCATACGTCCAAACGCAGCTGTACGCAAATACTATGCAGAGGTACAAGTTTACCCCTCAGGGCATATACACGCAAAGCTCAAATTTTACGACCATATATGCAAACGCGTTGTCGCACAATAAACTGCCCGGTGTCGGACTGTTTTGTATGCAACACAAATGTAATAAATCCCCCTTCTTCATCCCTGATCTGGCTTTTTCTTTAGTTTTTTTGCCAAAAGGCAGTGATTGATTTCTCTTCCGTCGACTCCATGACTGAAATGATGAGAAATGAACAAATTTGTCACGAGCAAATTAAACTTGGGTCCATCGTGGCTACGGGAGGTTCTGCAGATTTCCTGGTGTGCTGGTCTGATGTGTGGGCTACACGACCAGCGCTCCATTTTTTTAGGACTTTTAAATAACATATAAACACAGAACACCGCTGTGGCTGCAGCTGCCAGCTCGCGCCTCCCCCGGTCTGTCAATCAAATCAGTAAGCATGTCAACAAATGACAATCAGCAACCTCAATGTGTCCCGTAGGCAGTGGTGGGCCCTCCGACCGCTAGGTAGCGCTATTGCGCTAATCCGCTTATAGCGTAGCTAAATAATCTGTTAGCTTTACAGTGGATTGACTAAGTTTTATAATTCGTAAGTGGATTTGTGCTATTTTTATTTAAAATGCAGTACCGCAAATAACTAATTATCTATCAGTAAAAACGAAATAACGTATTTACGAGCAACGCCGGATGTGGTCCGTGACAAAAAAGCGTCCCCCTCAGTCTCTTGGTGTGTGCTCTCTCTATAGCAGTTAGCAGCCAGTGTGTTACTCTGGAGCCTTATTGCTTGTTTTCGAAGAGTCAGACGAAGACTTTTTAACATGGAGGGTGAACTTATGGATGTTTCTCAGGGCCTACGCGACGCGTCTGGATTTAAAAATAGAAGTTCGCCACATTAGCACTCTTCAAAATGGCGTCCGCGACGGCCAAAGAAGCCAGGATTTTACAACAAAACACGGTAAAACAATTATTTCTTTGCTGAGAAAAAATATATTTCATAGCTGACGTTATAGCACAAGTTTTTCTGAGCTTGAGAGTTTCACGAAATGGTCAAATCTGCTGGATTTAAAAAAAGTAGTTCACCATTAGGACTCTTCAAAATGGCGTCCGCGACGGCCACAGAAATTAAGAACATAAAATAGACAGGGCAGCAAACTTACATACTCAGGGAATCACAAGGAACTCAGGAGACAGAGGCAACAGGAGACAATGCCAGGACAATGATAAACACAGAGATACAGACTTATTTTTGATTTGATGTTCATTCATTCATTTTAAAAGAACAATACAAAACAGTTTCATCAGATACAAGGATGAATAGACTTTTAGCTGAATGGATGGATGGATAGACAGTTAGCTGGATGGCTGGATGGATGATCTTTAACAAGTTCTAAAATCATTAAAATTTAACCTCAGCTTGTGCCTCTGACCCAACAGAACCTCCTTCAGCAGCAGAATCCTCTGTGGTTCTCTGCAGGACTTCATCAGTCTCTCTCCTGGTTCTGGAGGAGTTCTGACCCACTCTTCTTTCCATTGTTGCTTCAGTTCTTTGAGGTTTCTGCTCAGCTCTCTGAAGGTTTCAGGTTCAGGTTCTGGACTCTGACTGGGCCGTTGATTTGATTTGATGTTTATTCATTCATTTTAAAAGAACAATACAAAACAGTTTCATCAGATACAAGAATACAAGTAGGATAAAATGAAAGGAGCAGAAAGAAGATGAAATCTTATTATATCTGCCCCTTATTTATTTCACAGTTTGTTCAACCAATGATAACCTTCAAACTACATCACAAAATGAATAACTCTACTTAATTTTTCTAACTGTAATACACAAACACACTAAGCTACATCATATATAGTTTTTGAGCAAGTCCTTTTTGACCTTTTTCTTAAATGTATACATTGGGCAGCACGGTGGCACAACTGGTAGAGCTGCTGCCTCTCAGCGAGAAGGTTGCCGGTTCAAATCCCGGTCCGGGGCCTTTCTGGGTGGAGTTTGCATGTTCTCCCCGTGCATGCGTGGGTTTCCTCCGGGTACTCCGGTTTCCTCCCACAGACCAAAAAACATGCTTGTTAGGCTGATTGGTGACTCTAAATTGACCCTAGGTGTGAGTGTGAGAGTGGATGGTTGTTTGGTGTGAGTGAGACAGGTCCCTCTTGTAAATGAGTCCCCGTGACTCAACGAGGCTAGCCTGTATAAATAAAGGTTGAATGAATGAATGAATGAATTGATTTTGCATTTTTAACATCACTCTCCAGAACATTCCACAATCCAACTCCCTGAATTGAGGTAGACCGTCCCTTTAAGCTGGTTCTGAATTGTGGTTTGATGAATATCTGTCCCTTTAAGATTGTAATAACTTTGTCTAAATTTCTTTGGATATTTAAAGGTAATGTGTTATTATGAGCCCTATACATAACTGATAAAATACTATATTCTACCAATTCCTGGAATTTCAATAAATTTAGCTGAAGAAACAAGGTGTTTGATGGGTGACTGAAATGTTTTCTGGTGATTACTCTTACAGCTCTCTTTTGTAAAATAAAAACAGGCTTTGTAATTGTTTTGCACGCTTTTCCCCAAACCTCAATACAATAGATTAAATGTGGAACAATGATTGTGTTATACAACATATACAGAGCTTTATCAATTAAAAAATCCCTGACTTTATATACAGGTACATGAACACACAGCATGACAATCACAAACACTGGAAAACTAAATGGAGGAGATAAGCAAGACCAAGTGTGCCCAACCAGTCGCTCGTGGGCGACCGGTCGCCCGCCAGCTGGTTCCCAGTTGCCCGCGAAGCTCAACCTTGCTCTAACAGCTGACGAGCCGGCTGTCAGCTGTTAACAAGGTGAAATGTCCGCTGCTAAGCTTCATTCTAACTCCGGCAGAAGTGGTGGCCGCTGCTCAGCTTCATTCTAACTCCGGCAGAAGGGGTGGAGGGAGGAATGACTATATGCCAATGCGCAGCAACACTTTCCTCAGCCCTCCCCATCTTGTATGCTCACAGACACAGTCTTGCGATGACTGACGAGACTTTAAGACAGCAGTGAGACCGCTGAGGAGTGAATGTCAGTACGCAGAAAACATGGAAGGAAAACTAGCGAAGAAGCAAACGAAAACTTACTATTTTCACACAGAATGGGAGGAGGATTATTTTTTTGTTTATTCTAATTCAAAGTCTATTTGCCTCATCTGTAATTCGAGCGTTGCCTTGCCCAAAAAGTGCAACTTGGAGCGGCATTTCAAGACGATGCACAAACGTTTTGATGCAGATTTCCCTCCTAAAAGTTCTTTACGGACTCACAAAGTGCGGGAGCTAAAACACAAGCTTGCAGCCCAGCAATCGATCTTCACTCGGCCCAGCACGAAAGGTAAGGCAGCTACAATCGCCTCCTACCGTGTTAGCCGCATCCTGGCTCAACATAAGAAGTCGTTCAGTGATGGAGAAGTTATGAAAGAAGCGTTTATTGAGGCTGCAGATGCACTTTTTCACGATTTTAAAAATAAAAGTGAGATCGTAGCTGCTATTAAAGACATGCAGTTGTCCAGACAAACAGTGACACGACGATGTGAGGGAATGGCTTTTGATGTGGAGGAGCAGCTAAAAAAGAACGTGCAACAATGTGAGTGTTTCTCTCTTCAGTTTGATGAGTCAACAGACATGGTGGACACAGCACAGCTGTGTGTTTTTATCAGAATGGCCTTTGCAGACATGAGTGCAAAAGAGGAGCTGCTCACCATCTTGCCTTTGAAGGGACACACAAGAGGAGAAGATATTTTTAATGTGTTTATGGAGTTTGTTAATAAAAGCAACTTGCCCCTCTATAAACTAATTTCTATAACAACTGATGGTGCTCCAGCAATGACCGGTCACACCAGTGGATTTGTTGCACTCTGCAAGCAGAATGATGCTTTCCCAGACATTTTGAACTATCACTGCATCATCCACCAACAGGCCCTGTGTGGGAAGATTTTAAACATGAAGGAAGTGATGGATGTTGCCATGAAAACTGTGTGCTCTATAAGGGCCAGGAGTCTGCAGAGGAGGTTGTTCCGGGCTCACTTGGAGGAGGCAGGAGCAGACCACACAGACCTGCTGCTGCACATGGACGTCAGGTGGCTAAGCAGAGGTAAATTTCTGGCCAGATTCATTGAGCTGTTGCCTGAGATCAGGGATTTTCTGAAGCTGTCAGGTCATGGTGGACATTCAAAACTCGAGGACACCCAGTGGCTTTTGGATTTAGCCTTCCTCACAGATCTCACCAGCCTGCTCAATGAACTGAATTTGGAGCTTCAGGGAAAGGACAAAAACATAATTCACATGATCAGTTCTGTGAGCACCTTCAAAAGCAGGCTGCAGCTGCTCACAAGTCGGCTGCAACGCAGGGACCTGCGAAACTTCCCACACATGGAGGCAGAGCTACAGCGCCAAGGGAAAGAGGTCACACAACTGGACAGTGCACACTTTTCTAAGCAGGTTCAGAGCATCTCAGCAGAATTTGAGAGACGATTTACTGACTTTTCCTCCATCGAGCCTGTTACCAGCTACATGTGTTATCCTTTTGGAAATGTTGATGTGGATGACATTGTGTCCAAATTGGTGTCCGTGTTTCAGCTGGACAGCTCTGGTGTTGAAAATGAGGTGTTGACTCTGCAAAATGACATTGGGATCAAATCCAGAGCATCACCTGGCGTGAATGGAGAGTTCTGGAGTCTGCTGTCAGAAGAAAAGTATCCTAACATCCGAAGATGTGCTTTGAACTTAACAGCACTTTTTGGATCGACCTACCTGTGTGAGTCTGCTTTTTCACACATGAAAATCATCAAGTCCAAAACCAGATCCACAATGACTGATGATCATCTGGAGACCTGCCTGCGCCTTGCAACCACCTCATACTGCCCCGCTTATGAGACCCTGGCCTCCTCCTCTCAGTGTCAGAAGTCCCACTAAGGTAGAGACACATTTATTTTATACAGCTTGCATAAAAATTGTCTCCTATAGACTTGTCACAATGTGTCTGTATGTTGTTTTTTTATTAAATTTTAGACCAGACTAGTTAGCTAGCTAGTGTTATTTATTTATTTATTTTGCAGTTTGGGTGTGCCCTTCATTTTCTGTACCTAATGTGTGTGTGTGTGTGTGTGTGTGTGTGTGTGTGTGTGTGTGTGTGTGTGTGTGTGTGTGTGTGTGTGTGTCTTGTCTTATAACCAGGTGGAACTCTGAATGGCCCTTTGAAGCCAGCATTCTGGACCAGTGAGGGACTTCAGCACCTGCAGATGACACACCATCCTGCTGCACAGAGCAGCTGCCTAGTTTTGATATTTAGGTTTTATTGAGATTTGAAATTGTTGGAGATTTGTAAATCTGCACCTTTGTAACTTTTTGTAAATAGTTCAGTGTGTTAATGAGGGAGTTTTATATTGTTCAGTTCAGTTGTTTATTCGTTTCTTTAAAAAATATGGTGTGCTTTTCAAATATTGTGTTCTTTTACTTTGATAAAATACTTTAATTAAATAAAACTAGCAACACATTACGTTCTGTTTTATTTACTTTAAAGAAGTGAGGAGTAGGAAGATGAAAAATTATGTTTTTTGATACTGAGACTGGACGAGTAGCCCTCGGCAAACTGCCGACTTCAAAAGTAGACCTTGGTTCAAAAAAGGTTGGGCACCCCTGAGCAAGACAATTAACAGAGAGACCAGGGAGTGTAGGGATGGGGACCCATCACCTGAGAGCAACATGCTTACAACTGTTATCTTGAAGTTCTAGGGTGTAGAGAGCCACAGAAACGGTTATGGTAGGCCGGATTTGGCCCACGGGCCTTGAGTTTGACACATGCGATCTAGTGGTACTAAAAGTAACAAAAGAAGAAAAAAAAAACAGCCAAATATGTCTGCAGTTTAGCTAACAGACTTGGGAATGGGTACATTTTGTCCTTGTCAAACCTGTTGAAGAGAACCAAACTAAATACTCTGAAACTCAAACAACTTACTGTATAACAGAAAGTTCATTCTCAATAGTCCAGGTATCAAATCCGCTCATTCTCAATCAGTTCATCTGGACAATTTCTTTTTAGTAGAAACGTTTCACCCTCACTCCAGAGGGCTTCGTCAGTCAGAGCAGTCCAAAGCAAACTGAAGTACCCCAATAAGTTGTACTTGGTGGGGTAGCTTCAGTTTGCTTTGGACTGCTCTGACTGACGAAGCCCTCTGGAGTGAGGGTGAAACGTTTCTACTAAAAAGAAATTGTCCAGATGAACTGATTGAGAATGAGCGGATTACTGTATAACAGTTCATGCACCGCTAGTTGGCAGTGTAGTGCAAATATTGCATAACTTGCTGCTACCAATTGTTGAATTTAATTAGCGGATTAGAATTAGCTTCCCCTAATTTTCATAAGACATTAGTGCTTTTGAAATTGCGGACCTAAATAAATAAATTAGTGCTTTAGAAATAGAGGAACAAATTTTTGGATTAGCGTTACCCACCACTGCCCGTAGGTAAACGTTCTACGCTGCAGTTGCTCAAATGATGTCAAGAATTTGGTGCGAAAATGCGAGAATGAACGCGAGAACGTATGCTGATGTATGGAGATGAACTGGCTACATACAGTACATGCCTACGGACATGTGTACAGATGTACGCAGAGCTATGTGTGAGCGTTTAGTTTATCTGTTTTCAGTTTGTGTGCTAAGCACAAACTATTTGCCTACAATGATGAGGCAGCAAACTTATCGATCTGACCGAGTAAACTTTAGGACTAACTAAAGTACTTATCTTCTGGCAGAATAATATATTCAGCAGCCAGTAGTATATGCATGGTCTATCTATGCTCTACCCATAAACATTTGCATAGTAACATGGACACCAGCTGAGAATAAAATGACGAACTTTATTAACAAAATGGTGCCATCCAAAAATATAAAGGGTTAATATTAGGTAAGTAGCATTCTTTGACACCAGTGTGTTGTTTTTGTGAAAGTTAGTTTTGTAGCATATACATTACATATATGGGTATTTGAGTTGGTTAATGAGATAGTTAAATCAGAAGAGTCTGGGTTTGACTGCTAGAGGGAAGTGGTACCTTGTAAAAACACACAGACAACCTTATAGTGCCAAGAAAGTGAATTATATTATACAATATTTACAAAATCTATACATACAAACAAGTACTTGAAACCATGAATTCTCCACAATTGTTTTTCTTTTCTTATAGCCATGGGAAAAAATGTTCACAGTTCAACTCCTTGATGGGAGTAAGATGGATTGTTGGAAAGGATCCAATTCAGTTCAGTCCAGAGGAAAATGTGGATGTGGTTGTAGGCTTAAACATCTCCTACCAGACTGGAAGGAGTTGAGGGAATTCAACAGTTCTCCTGGTTCATTATAGGGTAGCTCGCCAGTCTGGTCAGCTCGACAACAGACACGATCCGGAATCAGGATCATCAGAATCAGGAACCTTCGGAATCAGGAGCCTTCAGAATCAGGAACCTGGCCTGTATAAAGCAGACCTCTTAATAAATAACCCTGGGTTTTTATCAACATCAAAATCATTTCATAAATATAATCAATACTTGTACATGCTTTTCCATCTTTACTATAGTAATTAAGTTTAGATTATAAATATAATTAAACTCAGTTGAGTACTCTTCAATAATCAAATAATATTAGATTCACAATATTTCACATTAGCACAAAATAGCATTCCAGTTTCAGTTATTTACTTCAAGATGATGTCAAAGAATATTCAACAAAGTTTGTTAGCATTAGCACTGAACTAACACAGAGCCCAAACAATTACATGGAGACCAGCACTAACTCTGCCAGCTCCAAACAACAAACAAAACACTCACCAGTTCCCACGGTTAAAACACATAATCAGCAGAAGGTTTCTGTCCCACAAATACACATGTAAGAGTTGAGAGGCATGTCATCACATGTGGCAAACATCATTAGAGAGAGGTTTACAAACAACTTGAAGCCTCTCCTGCAGCAGCAACTGTAAAGCCTCTCCCACCTTGGCTGATGAGCACCAGCTGATTTGATGAGGTACTGATGGTTGCATACTGCTACCAGTCAGGTGACAAAGAAACCATGCTAGAACAAACATATTGAATGATGAACCGCCAATAAACTCTATAGAAGAAGAAGAAGAAGATATTGAATGATGTTTGTTCCTGCTGGTTTTCTTTTTACTCAAGAGAATCAAAGAAAAGAGGACTTTTTTCCAAAAATAAATGTTTGAAATTAATGAAATAATTAACAATAAAAAAATCTTTAAGAAATTACTTCTTGAGATAATAATAATAAAATGTAAAGGGGGAAAATACTATTGTAATATAACAAAATTATTCTGATAGGAATGGAGATCTTGGAATGGAGAAATTTACTCTGGTTACATCTTATAGAATAAAAAACTTGTTTGTTAACCATTAGTATAGCCTGGACAAAGACATATATGTTCTTCATACTTGGTGCTCTATGACAGATGTAACAGTTGATAAGGTGCTAACTATTCATAACAATTTTATTGAAAATTACCTCAACAGTTATCTTTTTAATTTGTTAGTGAAGACACTTGTATCATTGCAGAATCCCATACGCTTAAGGACTGACATTAGACTGAGGTTTAAAAAAATGCATCAAACATTGAATGTGTAGATTGAATTGTGTACCAAATAATGATTTAAGTTTTTGTTTTGATGTAATACTTGAAATTAATATGTTGAACACAAAACACACTAGCCCATTGAAGGTGTATTTTTGTTGCCCAAAGCCTGTCCTGATGATTCATGCTCTTTTCCAATGTTTATTTGAATTGCAGAGTGTTTCAATAGAGTTCTGAAATTGTTAGTAAAAAAGTTAATCATTTTTTGTTGGAATTATTTTTCTTCTGTGTGTATTTCTTGGGCTGACATTGTCTCAAATTTCACATGATTTAATACTAAACAAATCTGAAATAAGACTATAAATTTGTTAAATCTTTTGGGAAAATATTTTTGACATGTTTAACCAATCATCTTTAGCCAGAAGCTGGTCCATAAAATCCAATAGGCTGGTCTCTAGTTAAAAAAAAAAACTACTAAAAGTTAGGAAGAATTTATATCAGAGGAAAATACATTTATTTATGATTTTCATTTATTGAAGAAAAATCTATTTCAAGAGGGTGATATAGAGAAATATTTTGGGGGGATTTTTTGGGAGGGGGAAACATCTTGTGAACATATATTCAATAAAAAATATTATGCAAGTGCTGTACTTCAAGCAGAAGTAAAATGGAAAACATCAATGTCAGAGGTCCAACTGTGAACTAAAACAGAGTTTATCACACATCAACAGAAGTGGCTCAAAATTGGTTTAAACAATGGTCTTTAAGTTTGTGCAGATTATCTAACTTCAGGCTGGATAACAGACCGCTGAACCAAATTAAGGTAAAAAAAACTACTTTTGGCACAAAGCTAAACAATAGAGCTAGAAAAGATAAAAGGAAATTCTAATATTGATGATCTAGAGTACTTTCTGTATGTCTTCACATTTGCATTGCTGCTCATACAGTATATTGTGCAGCATTTATTTTTGGGTTGTTTTGAACAAGGTTTCCCCAATTCAAAAGTCAAGAACAACCAGCCAGATCAATATAAACTAATACAAGGTTGCATATTTGCAGTACACTGTTTTGTTCATATTACATATGTTTTGAAATGGATGTATATGAAACAATGACTAGTCCCCAAAGGGATTTAAGGTACCCAAAGGTGACTTTACTCAGTTTGTGTATCTGTGTAAACCTATGTAAAACTTTCTTAGAAATAGACCTTTACTAAGCTGCTTTTCTACATATATGAATGTTCTTGTAAAGTGTCCTGAGACAACTTTGTTGTGATTTGGACTTTTTAAATAAACAGAATTGAATTGAAGTCTCCAAAGGGATATAAGGTATCCATAGGTGTCTTTAATCAGTTTATGTATCTGTGTAAATCTAAAGTCCCCAAAGGGATATAAGGTACCCAAAGGTGACTTTAATCAGTTTGTGTATCTGTGTAAATCTAAAGCCCCCAAAGGGATACAAGGTTCCCAAAGGTGACGTTAAGCAGTTTGTGTATTTGTGTAAATCTAAAGTCCCCAAATGGATATAAGGTACCCAAAGGTGACTTGAATCAGTTTGTGTATCTATGTAAATCTGAAGTCCCCAAATGGATATAAGGTCCCCAAAGGTGACTTTAATCAGTTTGTGTATCTGTGTAAAACTCAAGTCCCCAAAGTGGATGAAAAAATTATCCGGTCCCCAATGTGAGGGTAAAAAACAATTTTATCAAAAAATGATTTAAACAAAATTTTCAGGTGACCTTTGTTTTCAGTAAATTTAGAGTAAAAAAAATCACTTAGCAGTTTGTCCCTAAACCATTCAGAAAGGGGTGTCCCCTAAAGTAGGGAGTTAAAACATGCGTCCCCAATGTGGACCTAGGTAAGTTATGTGTGTGTGTGTGTGTGTGTGTGTTAACTGTCATCATTTAGCCCCCTCCTTCACCACTGTCTGGGGTTTTAGCTTAATAACCTGACAACACCTGTTCATGCCGTCACACACTTCCACAAACGCAGGACAGTTGTGAGTCCTTTTGTGTAACGTTACAGTCAAACGAGTTGTTTCTGCTGCTTCTAATTAAAACGTTTCACAAACTCAAGCAGTAAAATTGTATAAATACTACATTGAAGTACCGTATGTTTTATATCCTTTTAGATCAAATTTCTATGAACTGTGCAGGCCGGTTGATCAGATGCGACTTGGCGAATTTCCTCTAATGAAAGCAGAATCTTATATTCACGTCAATTTAATTTTTTTTTTAATCAAACACAAATCTTGACCTTTAATTCTTATTGTTGACAGAATTTTTATTGTTTTTATTTAACAAGCTATATTTTGGTATTTAATGACTCTGTGAGTTTCTCCCCGTCCTCACTTGCATGAGTGTTTCAAAACGGTTTAATTTTCGGACGGATTTTAAAATAAAAAAAGATAATCGATTTAAAACCCTACTTA
>JBBPBX010054332.1:0-11055 GCA_038048925.1 Garcialebias charrua
CTTTTGCCTCGCTCCTTGGGTGGACCTTGGCGAACTGGGGGGAGGGGGGGTATTTAGGGTCAGCGGGGGAGCTGACTCGCTGCAGGAGCATTGTTCCTGCAGATATTTTCTCCCCATCCCTCACCACGCACCTCCGTCCTCTTCATCTCAAATTAATACATGTAGGGATTTTGAGACTCGGGTGTGCTGCAACGTTTTTACATCTCTGTTGTTCAGAACCACCTGGGACTCAATTTTATTATACACCTTAGACATTCACTCATAAACATCATCATAAAAGTCACATATAGGGAATGGAATGAGCACTATGGTTATGTAAAAAAGGCGTTCAATACAAGATCAACTGGACTTTATTTGTAACAGAAAACGTTTTGACTCCCATCCAGGAGGCTTTCTCAATTCCATGAACAAACTGTGAGAAGTTTGAAGATATAACAGAACCACGCACTATCATATGTAAATTTCAAGCTGAGGTAACACATACATGTAAATTGACAGATCACACCTTAACAGTAGGGGGTTCCCGATTATCTCATTCCTGATCTTATCCATCCTTGTCACTTCTAAGGAGAAACTCAGCATCTTCATTTCTGCTACTTCCAGTTCTTTCTCCTGTCTTTTTGTCAGTGCCACTGTCTCCAGACCATACAACATAGCTGGTCTCACCACTGTCTTGTAAACTTTTCCTTTGACCTTTGCTGACACCTTTTTGTCACAAATCACTCCTGAAACTTTTCTCCATCCACTCCATCCTGCCTGGACTCTCTTTTTCACCTCTTTACCACATTCCCATTTTCCTGGACAGTGGACCCCAAGTACTTGAAGTCCTGCACCTTTGTGACCTCTGCTCCTTGTAGCCTCACTGTTCCACTGGCCTCCCTCTCATTCACACACATGTACTCTGTCTTACTACGGCTGACTTTCATTCCTCTTCTTTCAAGTGAATACCTCCACCTCTCCAAGTTCTCTTCCACCTGTTCCCTATTCTCACCACAGATCACAATGTCATCTGCAAACATCATAGTCCATGGGGATTCCTGCCTGACCTCATCTGTTAGTCGGTCCATCACCAGAGCAAACAAGAAGGGGCTCAGAGCCGATCCTTGATGCAATCCCACCTCCACCTTGAAGCTATCTGTCACTCCTACAGCACATCTCACCACTGTCCTGCTGTCTTCATACATGTCCTGTACCAGTCTAACATACTTTTCTGCCACTCCAGATTTCCTCATGCAATACCACACCTCCTCTCTTGGCACCCTGTCATATGCTTTTTCTAAATCCACAAACACACAATGGAGTTCTTTCTGACCCTCTCTGTACTTCTCTATCAACATCCTCAAAGCAAAGATGGCATCTGTGGTGCTCTTTCTTGGCATGAAACCATACTGCTGCTCACAGATAGTCACCTCTTGTCTAAGCCTTCCTTCCACAACTCTCTCCCAGATCTTCATCGTGTGGCTCATCAACTTAATTCCCCTGTAGTTGCTACAACTCTGTACATCACCCTTGTTCTTAAAAATGGGAACCAGCACACTTCTTCTCCATTCTTCAGGCATTTTCTCACCCTCAAATATTCCATTAAATATTTGAGTCAAAAACCTCACTGCCACCTCTCCAAGACATTTCCAAACCTCCACTGGTATGTCATCAGGTCCTACTGCCTTCCCCTTCTTCATTCTTTTCAGAGCTTTCCGGACTTCACCCTCACTAATCTTTCCCACTTCCTGGTCCACAGTTTCTATGACCTCCACTCTTCTTTCTCTTTCATTCTCTTCATTCATTAGCTCCTCAAAGTAATCCTTCCATCTTCCCATCACACTCTCCTCACTTGTTAGAACATTCCCATTCCCATCTTTAATAAGCCTAACCATGACTATAGACCGGTGGCCCTCACCCCGATAGTCGCTAAATGTTTTGAGAAACTGGTCATGTCCCACATCAAGGCAACCGTCAACATCAACGAGGACCCTCATCAATACGCATACCGTGAGAACCGATCAACAGAGGACGCCATTTCTTCCGTGGTCCACACTGCTCTCACCCACCTGGATCAGAAGGACTCATACGTGCGTCTGCTCTTTGTGGACTTCACATCTGCCTTCAACACCATGATCCCCCAAACTCTGATAGACAAACTATCTACACTTGGACTAAGCCCCTCTATTTGTAACTGGGTACTAGACTTCTTAACAGACAGACCACAGTCCGTGAAGATCCACAACTTCTCCTCCTCCACCATAACCCTCAGCACTGGCTCTCCTCAGGGATGTGTGCTGAGCCCCCTTCTGTTCACTCTGCTCACATATGATTGTACAGCCACACTTCCAGGCTGTCATATTGTTAAGTTTGCAGATGATACAGCGGTGGTGGGATGCATCACAAACAATGATGAGTCCAGCTACAGACAGGAGGTGGAACACCTGGAGAGCTGGTGCAAAGAGAATAATCTTCACATGAATGTGAAGAAGACAAAGGAGATGATTGTGGACTTCAGAAGGAACAAACACACCCACGCCCCACTGAAAATAGGTGGGTCTGCAGTGGAAGTGGTCTCCAGCTACAAATACTTGGGTGTACACATGAATGATAATCTCAGCTGGAGCAACAACACCACCAGCCTGATCAAGAAAGGTCATCAGAGACTCTACTTCCTCAGACGGCTGAGACGTGCTGGTCTGAGCAGCCCAGTTCTCACCTCGTTCTACAGGTGTGCAGTGGAGAGTGTCCTGTGCTCCAGCATCAACGTGTGGCATGGAGGCTGCACAGTTGAAGAGAGGAAAGCTCTACAGAGAGTGGTGAAGGCTGCACAGAAGTCTGTTGGAGTCAGTCTCCCCACAATCACAGACATTTACACCTCCAGATGCAGAAAAAGAGCGACCTGCATCATGAAAGACCTCACTCATCCAGCACACTCACTCTTTGCCCCACTCCCCTCAGGACGGAGGTTGAGGAGCATCAAGTGTAGAACCACTAGACTGAGGAACAGCTTCTACCCTGAGGCTGTTAGACTCATGAATAAATAAAAAAAAAAATAAACACTGCAAAATATCACATCATACTGATGCTGATCTGTTTTCTTGTTGCTGTGTTCATCTGTGACCATCTGCTCATACAAACTCATGTTCGTGCTGCTGTTTATTCCCACTATATTAAGCTTAGTGTATTACTAGTTGATGTTTTTCTTAGTTAGTTCTAGATGTTATTACTGTTTTTCTCTTGCATTTGTTGTTGGATGTAACTGGGACCCCGTGTACATAATCTCGTTTTCATCACATGTACCACATGCGGTGCAAATGACAATAAAGACTCTCTGATTCTGACTCTCTCTGACTCTGCTGCACATCCTTTCCAGCCTGATCCCTCTGTCTTGCCAATTCAAGTCCTTCTCGCCCTCTTTAGTTTCCAGTCTCCCATACAATTCATTGTACGCCCTCTGCTTTGCCTTAGCTACTTCCTTCTTTGCTCTATGTCCAATCTCCTTATATTCCCATATATTATATGGGCAGCACGGTGGCACAACTGGTAGAGCTGCTGCCTCTCAGCGAGAAGGTTGCCGGTTCAAATCCCGGTCCGGGGCCTTTCTGGGTGGAGTTTGCATGTTCTCCCCGTGCATGCGTGGGTTTCCTCCGGGTACTCCGGTTTCCTCCCACAGACCAAAAAACATGCTTGTTAGGCTGATTGGTGACTCTAAATTGACCCTAGGTGTGAGTGTGAGAGTGGATGGTTGTTTGGTGTGAGTGAGACAGGTCCCTCTTGTAAATGAGTCCCCGTGACTCAACGAGGCTAGCCTGTATAAATAAAGGTTGAATGAATGAATGAATTCCTGTCTCCTCTCTTCAGTCCTCTCACTGTCATATTTCTTCTTGGCTAATCTCTTTCTTTGAATGGCGTCCTGCACTTCACTATTCCACCACCAGGTTTCCTTATCATCCATTCTCTGTCCAGATGACACACCAAGTACCTTCCTACCTGTCTCTCTAATTACTGTTGCTGTAGTAGCCCAGTCACTTGGAAGCTCTTTCTTACCACCCAGAGCCTTTAACAGCTCGTCTCTGAATTTCTCACAACATTCTTCCTTCTTTAGCTTCCACCATTTGGTCTTCTTCTCTGGTTTTACTCTTTTTCTCTTCTTCGCAACAACAGTCATTCTACACACAACCATCCGATGCTGTCTGGCCACGCTCTCCCCTGCCACAACCTTACAGTCTCCAATCTCCCTCAGGTTTCCTCTTCTACACAGAATGTAGTCGACCTGTGTACTCCTTCCTCCACTCTTATAGGTCACTCTATGTTCCTCCCTCTTTTGGAAATAGGTATTGACTATAGCCATTTCCATTCTCTTGGCAAAATCCACCACCATCTGTCCTTCCTGGTTTCTTTCCTTGACACCAAACCTACCCATCACTTCCTCATCCCCTCTGTTTCCTTCACCAACATGTCCATTCAGGTCTGCTCCAATCACCACTCTTTCCTCCCTGGGAATACTCTCTATCACTTCATCCAAATCTTTCCAAAATTTATCTTTCTCCTCCCCATCACATCCAACCTGTGGAGCATAACCACTTACTATGTTTAGCATCAGACCTTCTACTTCTACCTTCAGACACATCACCCTATCTGACACTCTCTTCACCTCTACTACATTCTTTGCCAACTCCTCCTTCAGGACCACCCCTACTCCATTTCTCTTTCTATCCACACCATGGTAAAACAGTTTGAACCCTGCTCCAATACTGCGAGCCTTGCTGCCCTTCCACTTGGTCTCTTGGACACAAAACATCTGCCTTTCTTTCCCCTCGGGGGCTCCGTAGAAAGACGCTGAACCAGAACAAAATGTGAAAGCAGCAGTAAAAGTTTGTAATCAGATTTAAAGATTTGAAGGATATACAAAGTAAAATGAGCTCATTTCATTTTATATGAGGAAAAAAAATGACAGAAAAGGCTAAATATTTAAAAAAGCTAAAGTTGCACCAATACCAAAAGTCATAGCAGGATTGTCCTGAAAGAGCTGAATGTTTTAATACTTGAGTTGTTGAAATAGCTGGAAAACTGCAGGACGAGAATTGCACCAAAAAAACGTACTGAAGAAAAATGGATCACAGTAGTCTGAATGCTAATAAACATTCACACAATCAGTCAGATTCCCGGGTGTACCATTGGGTAAAGTTGCAGTGTAGCTGTAACACTAATATTTCTATTTTGTTTATTATCTACAACATTTATGAATTTATTACGAGAAAAATAAAATTCCTCGCTATAAACTGAACCACGTGTTGAGATAAAATAGTACTTTTCAGCACAGTACTGACAAATGTCTACTTTTAAGTACACATATTCTTTAGCTGTTTATTTGATGGGAAAGTAGATTTTACACAGGAAATAAATGTCTAAGTGTATTTCAGCCAAAATGAACAAAAAATACAAGTAGGACAGACACAGTCTCAGTGTGCCATAGAGCTAGGTGAATTATTTTAGTTGCCTCACACTTCACATCAGTTTGTTTTTCTCCTGAGAGAGTATAAACCTCTACACCTCATCTACAATAAACAGACACCACGTACTACTGAAAGAGGCATAGACGCTCAGCTGAAGCCATTCAAATAGACATTTGAGGTTGTGTGTGTGTGTGTGTGTGCGTGTGTGTGTGTGTGAAAGAGAAAACAGGGCAACATACGGAAACGTCGTTCAAGAGACTTGCTGTAAAACCCCTTCAGTGTCAATCATTGCTCTGCTTATTACTCTAATTGGATTATGGCTACAGTTTGGCCCTCTGTATGGCCCTCTGTTTCTGGACGGGCAGTACCTGCAACACGAGCTGTAAGTTTGAGGAACAAGAAAACAGGACTACTGTATGTTCAGCCACTATACAAGGCTTTTCATTATAGAAACTCAAACTGCACTATTCCTTTTAAAAGAATAACCAGTTTATTTGAAATATTATTCATCAGCATCAAATATACAGTACCAGTAATTTAAAATTCTAAATAAAATTAAAAAACTGAGGTAAGCTAAAATTATTTTTGTTGAAACATTGTTTTCCTCCTATTTAAACTTGAAGGTGAGAGGCAAAAACAGTGTATAGTAGTCCCTCACTACTTCGGGGTTTGACTTTCGCGGACTCGCTAAATCGCAGTTTGTCAGCGCATATTAACTTTTTTTTTTTTTTTTATGTACAGGAACACATGATATGTTTGGGACAGTACTGAATACAGTACTGGACAGTAAAAAGTTAATGAAAACATAAAATACTTAGGACAGGTGCTACCATTTTGTAGTTTCTCTCAATAAGCCTATACTGTATCCCCACTCATAACAACTACATTTCCCAGAAGGCAACAGGGCCCTAAGCCTCGTTTCCTTCTGCTGAAATACTAGAGGGAAAGTTTTGATCTGATCGGAACAAGTTTGACGTTTATTACAGTGATTTTGGCGCCCAGCGAATGCAGAGAGCCTCACGGGACACACTGAACCGGTCAAGAACCGGAGCAGAATGAGACTTCTACCCCATCGGTGAATCTTGAGAGCTGGGAGCCCGCCTATGAGGACCTCCAAGCGGGGATATGTCACCGTAGGCCTGGCACTCCATGCCCACCGGGACTTTTTTAAACTCTTTCGGGTTGGACTAGAACCAAGCCGCTGTTGTTCTGCAGAGCCTGGTAAGTAAACTTTAGTAGCTATATACAGTATACAGTACTGTATGTATGTTGTTAAAATGACGTATGTTTAAGAGTTTAGAACATTGCAAGAGGGTGGCAAGGGTTTATAAAGCCTTAAAATATGTATAAATACTAAAATAACTATAACATCACTACTTCACAAATTTTCACTTATTTCAGTGGGGTCTGGAACATAACAGCCGCAATCAATGAGAGACTACAGTACTGTATAATATTGGTGCAATGTTGTTATGAAAAACCACATCTAAAAAATGTTCTCTAAATGTGTTTCCAGTGTTGACCCTTACCCTTCCAACATTAAACGTTTTTCTTCTTTTTTTAATTGAGCAGACAATACTGTAAAACAATTTATAACAGACCCGTTTTGAGCAAAACACCCAGACATGCTTCAGATTACACAGCACGGTTTTAAAACAATAGTGAAAAACTTTAGTTCATATTTTACCTGCTGCCGCTCTTTAAAGAACCTTGCTTTGGGTAAATGTTAAATGGGTTGTATTTACAGTTTAGCACCTTTCTATCTTAGATTCTAGAAGCACTTAACACTACAATCTGTGCCCTCATTTGCCCCTTCATACAGCACTACTAGATCTCTACAAAGCTAATTGAACAAATCATTCTAAAGAGACTAATCAGTGCTTTATCACATTCATACACCAATGGGACACACATCGGAGGCAACGAGGGGTTCAGTGTCTTGCCCAGGGGCACTTCAGCATGTGACTGCTGGTGGATTCGAACCCCCAACTCTTGCATTGGAAGACGATTGCTCTAACCACTCAGCCACAGCCGCCTTACTAATTTTAATCTAATATAATTTAATTTAAATGTTAGATTTAATTTAATCTAATCTAATAATCTAATTTTAATTCTGACTGTATTGACAAACTACCAGTTTGTCTGAATGGAGCTGAGACTAAAGTGGAATTCTGCCATCCTAAAATAACTCAAATCTCAATAAAGTAATGTCACTGAAGTTAAGGTGGATGCTGCACTGCACTGATATTTAAATATGTATACAGGTGGTCCCCGACTTACGAAGCCCTCGACTTACGAAGTTCCGACTTTACGAAGTTCTCAAAATTAATAAAAATGTGAAAAAAAGCTGTGGTTGTTTTAAATGGCTTTATAAACAAAGTATTATTATTAAAATAATTATTTTTATTATTTTTAACCCAAATTACATTGTTGCGGTAGCTTCCGGTCGCGTTGTTTTTAGCTTCTTCAAGCTCGCGTTTGTTCTGAAATGGCTGCGGACAGCCTGCTGCGGGCGGCCGGAGCTCAATCCATCTCTGCCTGGCAGCCTCAGATGTTTGATGAACACCGAGGTGACATGTCAAATCGTGGATAAACAGCGGTGCAGCCTTTTGGAGGGACGGACACCAAGCTAACCGGGGCTAAAATGACTTTTGGAGGGACGATGCCTTGAGCTAACGGGAGCTAATGCTAAAGCGGACCCAACTCGCGCGGCGGCGGACAGCCTGCTGCGTTGGGAGCTCCATCCGTGTCTGCCTGGCAACCTCAGATGTTTGATGACCACCGAGGTGACATGTTAAAATGTGGATAAACAGCGGTGCAGCCTTTTGGAGGGACACACCGAGCTAACAGGGGCTAAAATTCTGACGCTACCCCCACCGGAGACATGGACTGACTGGCGGTGGAGACCAGCTCACAGTAAGAAATTCATCCATCCATCCATCCATCTTCTTCCGCTTATCCGGGGTCGGGTCGCGGGGGTAGCAGCCTAAGTAGGGAGGCCCAGACTTCCCTCTCCCCAGCCACTTGGAGCAGCTCCTCCGGGGGAATCCCAAGGCGTTCCCAGGCCAGCCGAGAAACATAGTCCCTCCAGCGCGTCCTGGGTCTTCCTCTGGGTCTCCTCCCGGTGGGACGTGCCCGGAACACCTCACCAGGGAGGCGTCCAGGAGGCATCCTAACCAGATGCCCGAGCCACCTCAACTGGCTCCTCTCGATGTGGAGAAGCAGCGGCTCTACTCCGAGTCCCTCCCGGATGACTGAGCTTCTCACCCTATCTCTAAGGGAGAGTCCAGCCACCCTGCGGAGAAAACTCATTTCAGCCGCTTGTATCCGAGATCTTGTTCTTTCGGTCATAACCCAAAGCTCATGACCATAGATGAGGGTGGGAACGTAGATCGATCGGTAAATTGAGAGCTTTGCCTTTTGACTCAGCTCTCTCTTCACCACGACAGACCGGTACAGCGCCCGCTTCACTGCGGACGCTGCACCTATCCGCCTATCGATCTCACGCCCCAGTTTTCCCTCATTCGTGAACAAGATCCCGAGATACTTAAACTCCTCCACTTGGGGCAGGACCTCCTCCCCGACCCGGAGAGGGCATGCTACCCTTTTCCGGCTCAAGACCATGGCCTCGGATTTGGAGGAACTGATCCTCATCCCGGCCGCATCGCATTCAGCTGCAAACCGCTCCAGCGAAAGCTGTAGATCACGAGCTGATGAAGCCAATAGGACCACATCATCTGCAAAAAACAGAGAAGCGATTCTAAGGTCACCAAAACGGATCCTCTCAACACCTTGGCTGCGCCTAGAAATTCTGTCCATAAAAGTTATGAACAGAATCGGTGACAAAGGGCAACCTTGGCGGAGTCCAACTCTCACCGGAAACGAGCCTGACTTACTGCCGGCAATGCGGACCAAGCTCTGACACCGGTCGTACAGGGACCTAACAGCCCTTATCAAAGGGCCTGGTACCCCATACTCCCGGAGTACCCCCCACAGAACCCCCCGAGGGACGCGGTCGAATGCCTTCTCCAAGTCCACAAAACACATGTAAACTGGTTGGGCAAACTCCCACGCACCCTCCAGGACCCTGCTGAGGGTGTAGAGCTGGTCCAGTGTTCCACGACCAGGACGAAAACCACACTGCTCCTCCTGAATCCGAGGTTCGACTATCCGACGGACCCTCCTCTCCAGAACCCCTGAATAGACCTTACCAGGGAGGCTTAAGAGTGTGATCCCCCTATAGTTGGAACACACCCTACGGTCCCCCTTTTTAAATAGGGGAACCACCACCCCAGTCTGCCAATCCAAGGGAACTGCCCCAGATGTCCACGCGATATTGCAGAGTCGCGTAAGCCAACACAACCCTACAACATCCAGAGCCCTAAGGAACTCCGGGCGAATCTCATCCACCCCCGGAGCCTTGCCACCGCGGAGCTTTTTAACCACCTCGGCGACCTCAGCACCAGAGATCAGAGAACCCGACCCAAAGTCCCCAGGCTCTGCTTCCTCAGTGGAAGACGTGCCAGTAGGATTGAGGAGGTCTTCGAAGTATTCCGCCCACCGACTCACAACATCCCGAGTTGAGGTCAGCAGCACGCCACCTCCACCATAAATGGTGTTGGTCTCGTACCTCTTTCCCCCCCTGAGACGCCGGATGGTGGACCAGAATCGCCTCGAAGCCGTACGGAAGTCATTCTCCATGGCCTCTCCGAACTCCTCCCACGCCCGAGTTTTTGCCTCAGCAACCACCCGAGCCGCATGCCGCTTGGACTGCCGGTACCTATCAGCTGCTTCCGGGGTCCCACAAGCCAAAAAGGCCCAATAGGACTCCTTCTTCAGCCTGACAGCATCCCTCACTGCCGGTGTCCACCACCGGGTTCGAGGGTTGCCACCTCGACAGGCACCAACAACCTTGCAGTAAGAAATTGTATTTTTTTATTAAATTAATGTACAGTATGTCTCTAAATAAATGTACTGTACAGTACATGTATGTGTTTTTTGATAATTATGTAGCTGTGTTTGGATAGGCGAAGTGCTTGGTAACTTACATGTAGCCTACGTGTAGTCAGTGGCGGCTGGTGTGGGTTCCGACATACGAATTTTCGAGTTACGATATATATATATATATATATATATATATATATATATATATATATATATATATATATATATATATATATATATACAGGTAGTCCCCGATTTACGAGCGAGATCCGTTACAACGAGGCGCTCGTAAACCGGAAATCTCGTAATTTGGAACGGCCGCCATTTCGCTCGTAAATCCGGAAATCCGCTCGTAAATTGGAACGGTTTTCGCTAGCGCACCTAAAAACACTCTATTTTCATCTAAAAACTACTTTTGAGTGCATAAAAATGATCGGAAACGTGTGTTTATATGCTTAACTAGCTAACTGAAGTGAAAAAACACATGAAAACTCAGTATTTTTTTCGTTTTTTCCAAAAATGTGCAGCTCGTAAGTCTGGAACCTCGCAGATCAGAGCGCTCGTAAATCGGGGACTACCTGTATATATATATATATATATATATATATATATATATATATATATATATATATATATATATGTATATATATATGTATATATATATATGTATATA
>JBBPBX010054332.1:11196-22611 GCA_038048925.1 Garcialebias charrua
TTTTACCACACCTGCTGCAGCCCAGGGCACTTCCAGCAGCAATATCATAATTTATTTGTTGGGATAATTGTGTTGTGCAAAACTGAATTTGATGTACGTGTTTATACTAAAGCATTAGCATCAACCAGTATGACTTATTTGCCATTATAGTTGTTTTTTACAAGGCAGCAATTTACTTTGGTCTTGGTCCTACTCTAACTACATCACAGATTGTCAGGTCAGTCAGAAATAAAGTTGATTTTTCTAAAGTGAAGTTATTTAAAGAGCTTTCAGGAAGGAAAAACTAAATGTTAATAACATTTCCATGAAACAAACTTCACAAATCAATCTTGTTGAAGTAATCGGCTCTGGAGCCCTGCGGTTCTTTGGTCTCCAAGTTTTGACCAAAACTAACATAAAACTGAAAGTTATGCACCTTAACTCATGTTCCCTGAAGGAAGGGAACAAGGTGCAACACTATTGCTATGGGAAATGCGCCCCCACGCAATTACCTGAAGGAATACATTCACGCCTTTACGGCAGTGGGCGTCAGCGTCACCTCAGAGGCCCCGCCCTCTGGGTACTTAAGACACGAGCGCCCATCCAAACGGTCTCCAAGTGCACTTCACCGAGCTTCGGCATTGAAAAGGGCCAACTGTGTTGCACCTCGATCCCTTCCTTCAGGGAATCAATCAATCAATCAATCAGCTTTATTTATATAGCACATTTTAAAAACCGCAGGGTTAGCCAAAGTGCTGTACAGTAAAACAAAAGATAGCTAACTAAAACTATATAAAAAAAATAATAATAATAACGTCTCAGGCTGGAGCAGGAGCTGCAGATTGATCGCGCCGCCGCTCCAACACCAGCTCATGGCTTGGCTAGCAGAAGCTAGCCAGCTAGCTAACACAGGTCTCGAGCAGCTGCGGTGGTTCACTCGCCGGCCGCCGCGCTGCTCGGCCCGACAACAATCAACGCATGGCAACCTAAGATGTCGGCTTTGACCATCTCAAAGTAAGAAAATATATTTTTATTTATTCTGTAAATGTGAATAGCAATGTTTAACATTACAGTACGTACACTACTGTACATGCTTAAATGTGTGCGCACGCTCCGTTAGCATGATAATTAAAAAAAATAAAAAAAATTCACCCCCTAGCTACGGCAGAATCGAGCTGCGAACCGTTCTTTGGTCCCTAACTAGTTCGTACCTCGGGGGTCACCTGTATACCAGTCTCACTGCAGGTGGGTTAAAATGCCATAAAAGAACAAGATCACGTGTTAAAAGCCAAGGTATAAAAGTGTGTTTTTAAAAGGGATTTAAAAACAGGAAGAGAGGAGGCCTGTCTGACACTCAGTGGCAAATTGTTCCACAACCTGGGAGCAGCGACAGAAAACGCTCTGTCACCTCTGAACTTCAGCCTAGTTTTGGGCACTGTCAGCAGCAACTGATCAGCTGATCTTAGAGATCGGGGAGGGCAGTAGGGCTGAAGCAGCTCAGACAGATATGGTGGGGCAAGGTTGTTCAGGCATTTAAAAACAAATAGCAAAAGTTTAAAATGAATTCTGTAGTGCACAGGGAGCCAGTGAAGGGACGCCAGGATGGGAGTGATATGCTCACGCCTACGGGTCTGGGTTAAGAGGCGAGCAGCAGAGTTCTGCACGAGCTGCAGACGGGCGAGAGAGGTCTGGCTGATGCCTACATACAGTGCATTACAGTAATCAAGACGAGCTGTAATAAAAGCGTGGATTAATTTCTCCAAGTCAGGTCTTGCTAGGATTGGTTTTACTTTTGCTATTTGGCGAAGCTGATAAAAACTTTTCTGAACAACACTGCTGATCTGTTTATCAAATTTAAAATCAGACTCAAACTTCACCCCCAGATTGGTGACAGAGTCCCTGAGATAACATGACAGTGAGCCAAGGTCTATTCTGGAAGAAGGACAGCAACTCGGTCTAAAAATCAAGATTTCAGTCTTGTTCTCGTTGAACATGAGTTATGGTGCATAACTTTCAGTCCCCTTTATCAGTCAGGTCACTTAGTGCAACACTATTGCTATGGGAACGTAATTCATTCACGCCCTTGAAATGCTCAGTAAAATGCATACTTGTGAGAACTTCTGCCTTTATACATTAGGCATCTCTCAGCTGCTCTCTACTGTGTGTTAGAGAGGACAGCCTGAGTGACGTCACATGCAGTAACGTCCAAACTGTAATGTTTTGCAAACGTGTTTGTTGAACTCCAGTTTGCAGTTGCACAGATGTCTGCAACTGGTACGCCCTTGAACAGTGACCACGAGGCGGCCAAGCCTCGAGTGGAGTGGGCATGTACCCCAGAGGGCACCTGTTGACCTTTGCTACTGTACGCCCTTTTAATGGCCTCAGTCACCCAGTGTGAGAGGCGCTGCTTTGACAGGGCCCTGCCAGCAGCCGGGTTGGCAAAACATACAAACAGCTGGTTTGTTTTCCTCCAATCAGCTGTTCTTACGATGTAAGCACTTAAAGCCCTAACAGGGCAGAGTGCTCTCAGCCTCTTCTGTTCCTCAGTGAGGACTGGAGCAGGAGGAAATGAAGAGAGTTCAAAGTCCAGACTTCTGGGATTCAAAGTTAGAACCTTTGGGACATTTGCGGGGTTAGGACGTAGAGTAACCTTTGACCCGTCAGGGGCAAACTTTGTACACATTGGGTGCACCGACAAAGCGTGGATGTCACTTACACGTTTAGCTGAGCAAAGAGCCAGGAGTAGAGCTGTTTTATAAGATAGAAAATCTATCTTAATGTTGCTTAGAGGTTCAAATGAGGGCTCACAATTCAGGACTAATTGGAGGTCCTAGTCAGGGGTCAAAGTCCTGCTGGGGGGTGTCTTCCTCATTAAGCCCTTCATGAACCGTATCATGAGAGGGTGTGCACCGGGTGTCTTTCCCCCCCATCCTTCGTGGCAAGCCGAGATGGCTGACTAAAACACCTTAATTGTGGAAAATGAGCAGACTTTTTCCAGTAGGTCCTACAGAAAGGTAAGAAGCTGGACAAGGTCACAGGAATAAGGGACAATATTCCTCTCCATGCACCAAGCTTCAAAAACACACCATTTGCGAGCGTAGAGAGTCTGTGTTGACATTGCTCTCACTCCCTGGATCGTGTTTACCACGTTGCTGGGGAGGCCTGAGGCCATCAGTTTGTTCCTTTCAGCAACCAAGCTGAGATTTGATGTAGTCCTAGATGTAAGTGGAGAGGCTGCTCGTGTGGTTGAGTCAGCAGGCCCCTGAAGGGGAGCAGCTGTCAGTGTATCAGCATTGAGCACACCTCCGAGGGCCATGGGCCCCATGGCCATCTGAGGACCAACAATATTAGGGACGGGTCCCTCCTGCCTGTGTGCTCCCGCGTTACCCGAATTGGGGGTGTGGGGGGAGAGGTGCAACGCCCCTGCTGGCCAGTCATTGGCCAGAGCGTCTGCGTTTGCTTCGTTTAGTAAGAGGCACGGGACGTAGAGCGTGCAGGTTTTGCATGCGGACAGACCTTCGAATTCCAGGTTGTACCGTGGCTGGATCTGGTTCACAAGCCTCCGGTTCCGCCACTGCTCTGGAGCTGGCTTCGATTCCAGGGAGCTGTATTAGGCACGCTTCCCCTAAGGACGTGCCTTGACCAAAGTGGTGGTGACCCGTACGCCCAGAAATACGGTAATCTGTGGTGTACTCAGTGTGCTTCTCTGCAGTTTTATGACGGAGCTGAAAACCTCCCGATGAGGGATCGTTATTTAAAGACCGTGTAAAGTGAAATTAAATGTGTTTTTAGTTTGTCACATGGCATAAATATGTGTTATTAATCACCCATGTAAATCTGACTGATTAAAATCATTGTTTACCTTATAAAATTAAGTCTAAAAAATCATGAAAAAACATGATTTTGCCTTGCCCTGGAACGCTGGGGGCGTGTCAGTGCGTGGGCGTGGTTTCAGCGCAGCTGCGCTCGTGTCCTGCCCCCTGAGCTGACTGTGTGGAGAGGCAGGCAGCAGAGCCAGTAAACCTGCTCTGTTTTTATCTGAGTTCTGTCTGTAACAGCAGCTACTTTTTCCAAGAGTTACGCTGTTTTTGTAAATAGTTTTCTTGTGTGTTTTTAATCTGGAATGAAAAAAAAAAAAAAAGAGTTGTACCATGCGGGAATTGAACCCGTGGGGTTTGGGACGGAAGGCAAGCGCTTTATCCATTGACCTATCCAGGCATTACAGATACTTGGTATAAAACCACGTGGTATAAAAACACGTTATGATTTGTACGGGTGCCCTGACCATTGCGACATCCAGGGAAGATGCACGAACGAGGCATAATTGATTAGCTAGCTAACAATGAACAAAATATCTATGCTATTGCTATCTGATGCTATCTGCGATTCGCGAGTGAACGGCTCCACCGAGGCGAAGAACATTTATACGGCTGGAGCTGCAGGGGGTGGGGCTATACTAATGAGGACCGCGTGACGAAACGCGGTCCCGTTTAAACCACGCCTAAAAAATCCTGAAACAGACATATCTTTATACACAGTTTGCTCTATAACTCCAAAATTAATTGAGCTACAATTTTGAGACTTTTTACTCATTTACAAGATTACAATTATGACATTTATAATGTTTATTGAAGAAAATGTTGAAATTCACTTTACACGGTCTTTAAAGGTGCAACTGGGCTAGTGCGTTGAGCTTGGTCATATATTTCAGGTCCACTGATGGTGTGCGGCCTGCTGGCTTTACAGGTTGGAAAGCTTGTCCCAGTTTGAACACCTAGAGCTGTAAAATTCTTATTTTTCTGCTTAGCACCTACAGACCGGGACCGATTCACAAGATCCAGACTCTCTTGGGCACGAGGAAAAATTATTTGGGTCGGCCAGGGTGCATTGCATGTGTTGTGACGACATTTATTTACAATTTCTGCAGCATTACTGTCATCTTCCCTTTCAGCATGTGTGCACAGCCCAGGCTTGCAGGCAGCTGTAGCGTCCCCATGGGCCAGTGCGGTCATCCACTGAAATGCATTTGGGGGCAATGACAGTCCGTCGTCGTGGCCACTGTGTTCAACCGACACGCCCTCCGGGCATGCGGATGTGTTGTGAGCTTCAGGGGTTTGTGTATTCTCGGTCCCCCAAGCTCCTGCGGCATGGGGGGTGAGTGTGTGACTCTCCCCGTCCGGCCTTGTGTGAGCCAGTCTACCTGCCTGCGGACGTTGCAAGGTCTGTCTGCTGCAGACAGTCCCGGGGCACCTTGCTGGGGTTCATTGTTCTGACCTGGCACCCCGTGCACCACGAGGGAGGGGGGATGGTAGTCCTCTCCCTTCATAGCGATTGTTTTCAAAAGGGTGCTGTGTTGTCGTTCATCATCTTTTTTTTTTTTTGAGTCAAGAACCAGGGCAAAACTGTTCTTTGGTACTTTTATTTTTTGTTTTGTTGTTTTATTTCACACACACACATTCATGTTTTGTACATAAATTAATGTCACCAGCTTTTTGTAGTCTTTTACAAATAAAGTCCGGGCAGATAAAGTTAGGCTCCCGTACCCCTTGGGCAGACGAACCAGCAAAACTGGGAAGAGGGCCTGCTTCGTCAGGCCCGCTTCTGTCTCCCATCACGGTTCGTCGAGGAAGTCCTCGGCGGGACCGCTTGGCGGGGAACAAATCTGTTCCTGCTCCAGGACTGACCGGCCTGAGGTGGACCTGCTGGGGGTCTCTGCCGGTGCTCCCCGTCGTAAGCCGGCCTCTTCTGCGGGGGACGACGTGTGGCTGAGCGGTGTCGAGGCTGCATGGGTCTGCTCCCGCTTGTCTCCCTGGGGGGGGGGGGGGGCAAAAGCTTTCCTTGGCATGCCCTCACGGAGGGCTTCAGCCTGTTTGCGCCTCTGTTCCAGCCTGGTCTGGATCCGGTCCAGAGCTCTCCCGAAGAGTCCCGTCGGCTCGATCGAGTGGTGCAAAAAGGGGAACCGCTGACCTTCCGGAAGGTCCGTCAGGGTCATCCACAGATGACGCTGGGCAATGACCACTTCAGCCATACATCTCCCCTGTGCAATGGCTGCCGTCCCCATCATGCGGAGCACAAAGTCAGTGGCCCTACGAGCTTCCTCCAGCACCTCAGTCACAGCCTGCTTGTCTGTTGTCACCTGGAGCTCCTGCAGCTTCTTTGCCAGGTATGATTGCATCATGGCGGAGGCGTTCACCGCACGTGCCGCGAGGCCCTGAGCTCTGTAACACTTTTCGAGCTGTGGAGCTGAAGCTCGACAGGCTTTGCTGGGCAAAGTTGGTTTTGTTCCAGAAAATCTGGGGGCCAGGTGAGACGCCAGCGTGTCCTCCATCTGTGGCATGCTGGCCATTCCTGCTGCTTCCATTCCAGCCACGTTGAGGAACTGGGAGAGCGGAAGCAGCATGGGAGCCCTGTGTTCAACCCAGGTGCGAGTAAGTTCCGTGAGGAAATCCAGGAAGATGGGCATCCTGTGCCTCGTTGTCGACTGCTGCTTGGCATAAAAATAATTCCTGCCAACCTAGTGACCTGTTGATAAGGTGGAGGTTCAGGTCACGGGATCTGCAACATGCCCGCCGCTCTGCGATACAAGTCGAACAGTACGGGGATCGAAGTGTCTGTCTCCGGCAGCATTGGCGCTGGGTTCTGTGAGAGGTCCTCTTCCTCTCCTTTGTACTCGTTGTCGGCTTCATCACCAGAAATTTCACCTGAGAGTGTTAGCGAGATCTCATCCGCGTTCATCATGCCTCGAGTGTCAAATTCGGCTGTCGAGTCCCTGACGGGAGCCGCCATGTCTGGGCTGTCCCCCCATTCGACACGTCCACTGTCTTCCAGATCCATGCTCTTGAGCTCCGGCGTGGGAGTGAGAGCTTCTGTGAGGTCCGGGTCTGTTGACGCCGCAGCTGCGCCCATGGCTTTGGCCACGATGTCTACGCGGTGTCTCCTCACCGCCACCAGCATCTGGCTGCAGTGTGGACAGGAGTCGGGGGTGTCCAACGCTGTTTTTGCATATAGCATCCCCAGGCAGACAGGACAGGCCTCGTGGGTGTCCGTCGCCAAAATGGAATATCCGCAGCTGCTGGGGCAGGCGCGCGAGCTGAGTCTCGCCGTCCTGCTAGCCTTTTTTGTAAATCTTGGTTTCCGCTTTCCCTTCTCAGGAGCCATGGCCGAGAAGAAACAAGCAAGTTGTCTTAAAATCCTTGTCCGAGATGTCTCCTCCATTACGTCGCTTTCGTTGGCTAGCCTGTTACTCTTTAGCAGGGTAGCGATGTGACGCAGTTAGCGCCGTCGAGCAAAGCAGCTGCGGAGAGAAAAGAGAAGAAAACTTCGAGGTTAAGGAAAAATGTGCTGGACTAGCTTTCGCCAGCCCAGCGATACGCAGGACATTTCTCTGTACGCTCAGCGTAGGGAGCGAGCTCACCTCTAACGAGCGATGTGTCTACAGAGAAGTCCCACAAAGTTCAGGTTTAAGCGAGGTGAAGGCAAAAAGAGACCATTTGTATGGGCGCTCGCATCTTAAGTACCCAGAGGGCGGGGCCTCTGAGGTGACGCTGATGCCCACTGCCGTAAAGGCGTGAATGTATTCCTTCAGGTAATCGTGCGGGGGCGCAATTCCCATAGCAATAGTGTTGCACCGAGGGACCTGACTGATAAAGGGAACTGAAGTTTATTGGTTGTTGTCAGGACAGGCCTCGTGGGTGTCCGTCGCCAAAATGGAATATCCGCAGCTGCTGGGGCAGGCGCGCGAGCTGAGACTCGCCGTCCTGCTAGCCTTTTTTGTACATCTTGGTTTCCGCTTTCCCTTCTCGGGAGCCATGGCCGAGAAGAAACAAGCAAGTTGTCTTAAAATCCTTGTCCGAGATGTCTCCTCCATTGCGTCGCTTTCGTTGGCTAGCCTGTTACTCTTTAGCAGGGTAGCGATGTGACGCAGTTAGCGCCATGGCACAGTGGTAATGGCAGTCGACCCCCAATCGGAAGGTTGGAGGTTCGAGTCCCGCATCCGCCCACCATGTGTCGTTGTGTCTCTGGGCAAGACACTTAACCCCGAGTTGCTCCCGGTAGGTCTGGATAGCGCCCTACAAGGCAGGCTACCACTAACGGTGTATGAATGTGTGTATGAATGGGTAGATGGCTTGCATTGTAAAGCGCTTTGGGGCTCCTCAGAGGGGGCTGGAAGGCGCTATGTAAATAAGCTCCATTTACCATTTACCATTTTGTCCCAACAACTACTAGTTTTAGCAGTTTTACACTGATTTATTTTGCCAGTATGTGCATGATATTAACACTGGGAGTAAAACTTGTTGACTACATGATGCTAGTAGCTTGTTAGCCACTTCTTTTAGTTCACTTCCAGTCTTACAATGTGATCTTTTTATATCAAATCCACCAAATGTTTTGAGGGGAATACATTTAAGGCAAGTTGCTGAGAAGAAATATGATGAGTCAACTTGATAACAACAAAAATTAAAGACATAACGTCAAAGTAAATGGAAGTATTTCTTTCCATTTTAAAATTAAACTACATATTCAACAAACTGGCCTAATTTTTAACTTCATGCTTTATTACTTCATTATAGGATACTTTATGAATTGTTTCCACAATTAAAAAGAAAACTCACATGAGCCTGCATACTTGTGTTGGAATTTTTATGAAATTGGTAATACATATATATTTTTTCTTCTTTACATAAATCCAGTCATTTCTTTTGTCCCCAAAATAAATAAAAAATATAAATATTGATAATAATTTGATATTTTAGTTGCATAATATCACACATACTGTCCAGAAAAGCCCCCTCCAACAAGCTTGAATTGGACCATGAGCCGCCAGTTGATAATCACAGTTATAGCAGGTTTTGCAGCTCCATATGTTTTTATTTAGTGTACAAAGGAGCAGAAATGCTCTTCTGATCATAAAGGTTGTAATTATCCGTTTTATATGAGAACTAAAACGTACAGTGCCACATAAAATATTCTGTTTATTTGAGTGTCTGTAACTTAACTAAAAGCCAATATAAGTACATGTACACAGATGGACAAACAAATGATTTCTCTTTCCATTTAGTGTGTCTTCATCACCTCACTCCTACTTTACTCGCTTTCATTAATCCCCCACACCTCATCACAGTCCTGACACTTCAGCCCCAGAAATCTCATATCCTCTACACACCTGCAACTCCTTTGAGGACTGAATTCTAAGATCCAGCAACTAATCACTCCCCTGCATGTTCTGCAAGACTTACAAATAACTTTAGCTACTGACTGTCAGCATGTCTGATGATATAATCTTAAAAAATACATTTTTACTTCTGTCTTCTTGTGCAATTCATCATACTGTATACAGTATTTTCTGGACTATAGGTCGCACCTTCATGTAAGTCACTTTGTCCAATTATTGTCAATAAATTGGACAAATCCTAACACGTTGCACCTTTATACAAGTCACATCTTTTATGCGTCACCGCTAGGCGACGCGTCAGCGCGTCATTTGCCCTGCTGAAAATGATGACCACAGAAGCATACACGGAAGGACTTTTCACAAGATTAACACGATAAAAACAATTTATATGTCTGCTGAAAATTATAGCAAACATGTGTCTTAGCTTAACCGTTCCTTAATCAGAGTCAGAGAGAGAGAGTCTTTATTGTCATTTGCACCGCATGTGGTACATGTGATGAAAACGAGATTATGTACACGAGGTCCCAGTTACATCCAACAACAAATGAAAGAGAAAAACAGTAATAACATCTAGAACTAACTAAGAAAAACATCAACTAGTAATACACTAAGCCTAATATAGTGGGAATAAACAGCAGCACGAACATGAGTTTGTATGAGCAGATGGTCACAGATGAACACAGATGAACACAGCAACAAGAAAACAGATCAGCATCAGTATGATGTGATATTTTGCAGTGTTTATTTTTTATTTTATTTTTATTTATTCATGAGTCTAACAGCCTCAGGGTAGAAGCTGTTTCACGTAATGGTCAAATCTGCTGGATTAAAATTTTTTCGCTTTGAAAAAGTACAAGGAAAAACAATGAAGCTAACCGCGACACATTTGCGTCTATAAAACATTGAATTTTATCTCAAATAACTCCAACAGCTAACATATTGTAAATGTCCACCCAGTAATTACGTTCTGTAAGTTTGATCAAAATCTGTCCTGTGGTTCTTGACCTATTTCGCTAACAAACACTGAGCTAACAGCAAAGTATTCATACCTCCAGAGCAGGAGGCCGGGCTGCGACAGAGTGAATCCAACCAGAGGAGGCTCTCGTCGGACACATGAGGTGAGAACAGTTGGCGTACCCAGCGGACAAAGGTGGTACTGCACCATTTTTGCCAAAATGGAAAAACGGTCATATCTGAGCCAAAAATTGGTCTAAAAATATGGGGAAAAATCCATAAACAAGTCTCACCTCTCTATAAGTCGCAGGGCAGGCAAATTAGGCAAAAAGGTGGGACTTATAGTCCGGGAAATACGGTACTTGTTTTGTCCAAAGCTGCTCTGTGTGCATCCCAAAAGACTTGCTCAGCAGATTAATTGAGCATTAAAACACAAAATACACATTATCAGCACACTTATAGGACACAGGCACATCCATTCATGAACTGACACTTCATCTTGTATCGTTAGAAAAAAAAAAGGAAACTGTATGTCTAAATACAAAAAAGGAAAAAAGGAAAGTGAAAGAGGTAAAGAAAGGCCCAGTCAAGTGGTGAGATAGAGATATCAAAAGACAGACAGGCAGAGGCGGATTGGGCAATTAGTCAAACACACAGAGAAGGATCATTCCATTACACACTGGGACTGACATGAGACAATGGACTGATTCAGAGCTCTGCTGAGTGTTTATGTCCCCCGTCAGTCTGCATCACCAGTGTCCCCCTGACTGCTCGCAGCTGACGGCCGTGACACACACACATACACACACACACACTTCCTCGACCTCGTGGCCTGAACTTGATGCACACACAGTCCTGCTTTGCTTTCTGTCAGACGTCAGTGTATCATGTCCCGCGTAGGCTCAAAGCCTCAGTACTGTATGTAAGAGAGAGAGCGAGACCGTGTGTGTGTGTGTGAACAGGAGGGTGAATGAATGGGCTTCTGTTAGACTGCTCCTAATGACTTTATTTAGAAATGCTGTGTTTAATGTCAGGAAACACCGGTCATGTACGCTGCCAGCAACGTCTGCGGTGATGGCTGAGCGACACGAGCACGCTCGCATCCTCAGACCTGACCCTCAACCGCAGTTTATCTTCTGAGTGGGCCCCCTCATCTGGATTACAGGTACCAAGTGGAGGGAAGCAGCATCAATAAGGAGATGAAGACAGATTCCCTCTGTCCTGTCTCACATGTTCACTCTATCCATCATTCTCAGATCTAAACTCAAATTAGTCGTGTTCGTTATCTTGTTTTTCTTGCTTACCTTTTG